>JARHVA010009128.1:0-7500 GCA_037957365.1 Torreya grandis
ATCTTTTGCCTTCCTTTGCTCCCTGACTGTTCCCCACTTCTTCTAACAAATATAGTCTGCTAGGAATGCATGTATTTTTTATCATAAAAGTTACAAACCTTTGATTTCCTTCTATATATTATAAGTTAATATTGCTAATAATTGGCATGTGGTGATACCCAATGATAAATTGGTTGCCTCCCAGGATTTATAGGTTATCCTCAACAAATGGAATCTCATCCACATCCTTTAAGATTTAATGTGGCTAGAAATATCAATAAATGGGAGTTCCCCTAGGATAGATGAAGCTAAGTGTCTAAGGTTAATATAGGAAATATATGTGGTTGAGATGTCACTAGGGATGAGTGATGGGATGTTATTTCAACCAATACATTATTAATGGGGGTAAAAATCTAACCATATGGCCAAAGGTAACTCTGCGCTCTTGGGCATCTAGTTGGAAATCCATATTCACATCGTCAAGTTGTAAACCAAATGATACTCACATAAAATACTCAAGACCCTTTTTATCAAGGTGAATCCCTGCCCACTATATTATTCAAATCATTATCAATGCTATACATATTTTTTGATCAATCAATGAGTGATAGATTCCCCACATTTGCAGGGAAGGAAATGCAATTATCAATACTCTTTAAAACATCAAAAATATCTAGCCCAAATTTTTATAGTTGGATTGGCCCCACTAAAATCCCCCATTTATCTCCCCCATTATCACTCATGATTTTAAAATTTAATCCTTTAAGTTATATGGAAGAGGACATGCATGTGAAAGGTGGTCATTTCTAAGTGAAGCCTAGTTCACACTAAGTGGCATGATTATGACACTAATTTCAAATTTAGGGTTTAATTAAATCAATCCAAAAAACATCTTGGTAATTATATTTAAATAAAATAAAACAAAATAAAATAAAATAATCTTGAACCACCATTTAGCTCTATATAATTTTCATCACCCAAGATGAAAGAAGAACATATTCATAGAGGAAGATAGGGATTGATGCTAGCCCATTTCTTATGCTAAATTATAGATAAAGTTTAAACTTTGGAGCAAGTTTAAAAAATGTGGTTTACTAAATTTATGATCCATATTGAAGGCCACAATGAGTTTTTGGCCAAGTATTTTGCTATGGGATGGAAAAAATGCAAGTTAGTTTTAGAGGCATTAGTGTTCATGTCACTAAGGAATTAGTAGGGGATATTACTATCATGTCTTGTGAAATAAACCAATGCTTTCAAGGACAAAAGGTTCAAGAAGTTAATGCAATTTTTTTTATATAGACTCTGTGTTCCAAAATCAATAAAAAGGATTCCCTAGGGCTAGCCTTTTAAGGATGAGGATTGACATATGCCTTAAGGTAATGAGATATATAACATTTGAAGGAAACTTTACTCATAATTTTTGAATCACTTCATAATTTTAAATTATTATAAAGGTCACCACATAATCCTCTCATACTATATTCCTATGTCATTGGAATAATCTATTTTTGCCTTTAAAGATAATCCCTCTTCTCACCTAATCCACCAAGAGTTGATTTTTCTTCTAACCCAAAAAGGGACACCTATGAGGAGTATTAATATCAATTTTGGGGAAAGTAGAAATGAAAAGAGCTTGAGGGAGCTGATATATATATATATATATATATATATATATATATATATATATATATATATATATATATATATATATATATATATATATGTTAATGTTTGGAGAAAAGAATCATCTCCTTCCCTGAGCCCAATATCCCATCCTCACCTTCAAGTGACTAAGAATAAAGATAAAAGGAAGTCTTGTGAACCCCTTATCCTGGAGAGGAATGTGAGAAAGAAGCCTATCCTAATCTTAGAGTTTTCTTAGGGTATTAGAAAATCCAATTTAAAAATTTAAGAAATAAAAATTAGTGGAAAAATTAGAGAATGGTAGAGACAGTGAAATGACACACATTCGTAAGGGAATTTGGTATAAATTGGTAGAATTTCATGGAAACTTGTAGAAAATGGGAAGATAATTGATCTCATTGATGGAGTAATGGAATAACCTAAATAATATGAAGATATGATGGAGGATTTGGGTAATTCACAATATGGTAGAACAAAGAAAATTGATTCCATAGAACACCCCTAGGAAAATGGGAAAAGAATTTCTCGCCATCACCTCAGGAAGTTCCACTACTAATAAAAAGAAATCAAGATCAAATAAGGAAAAAGGCATGGCGGAGCTTAGAAGAAAATTGGTCAAATTCCAAAATGCCCAAACTATAGACATGTCCAACATCACCAATAATAAATTCAAAGGTAACAAAGAAAATATATTCCTTCTAAAGAAATCTAGTAGGTGTTTTGGTTTTTAGTTATGTTTTAATTGGGTCCAAGTTTTTTTAAATTTTCTTATAGTTTAGTGTCTTGTAGGCCAATGTGTAATGGTAATATTTAGTTATTTTTGTTGGTATTTTATCCCTTATTGAACTATGGTTTTAGGTCCCTATTAAACCTAAATTTTACCCCATTAAATATAAATTGTACCTTAGAATTTCAATATATCAAACCACTATGATTTACTCGACTCTCTATAGTACCAAGAATTGATTCATGGTAAAACTAAAAAAAAATACAATATATTCTTTTTTAATGGCCTACCCCAATATTTGAAAATTTGTTTCAAGAACCAAATAATAATAATGTAGCATCTTCCTAGTTGCATTTCATAGTTTTCAGACAACCATACATTTGATTTTTTATTTGATATTATTGAAGCCAAGTTTTAGTAACTACCATCAACCTAGTCGGATAGTCAATGTTTTATCCAACTGTGACTATGGAGGTCAACATATTTATTTCCTTTAAACATAGATAAATTTATATTAGAGAGGGGGCACTTATCCCCCTATTTTATATTTAGGAATGTGGGGGAGGGGTATTTCTATGGTCGGTCTTCCCTAACTTAAATCTATATAGGGATATCTATTTAGATGGGTGTGTGTTATAATATAATATGTTCACTCTTCATTATCCTCATCTATAATAATTTAAAAAATGTTCCTTGCATCATAAAAAATTCAATAATGATGTCTATATATAATTATAATTTAGTGCATAGTGACTGATCTTGTATTGGTTGAAAAATTCATCTCATAACTAGTTGCACTAGATCAAATACATGGCTAATGAAATGTGATGATTTCATATCCATATTTTTTAATCTTGTTAGAAACTAATATGTCTATATTGGACTTAGAGGTATATAAATCCATTCATACACCCACTCTTGTGACTCATATTAATTGTAAACAAGTTCCATGCATATAGATCAAAAGCATGTCTTGTGCCTTGTATAAACCATATAAAAACTTTTATTTTGAGATATGAAATGAGTAGATCCCACTTGATAATTTTATATTCATAAAATCCTCAAACCTTGACATTTTTTGTCCTCCATCAACCAAAAATATTTACAAGCATTAGTTTTTTATTAATCACCATGGGCCATTTCACTATTACATCATTCAACAATAGTTTTTACATGAATCAGATAAAAATCATTTTTGAACTTCAACTTGTCTCTTGTAATGGATATTTACACCCATGATCTAGCATAGTCATGTTCTATTTGTCCATGTCTAGAATTAGTGAAACTTGAAATATGTTGCATGTTATTGGCAACATTCATCTTAATCAACTATTAAAACATCCATGCATTCTTTTATGATGTGAAATTTTATAACCAAATATAATGTTGATCAAAATTAATGTTCTTCTTAGTCAAATTTCCATGGAAGATCTAGAAAAAACCTTGCACATACTCTATATAATTTGATTTTTAATCAAGGACATATAAATGGTTTTCCTTTAATATTTTTTTATATTCCTTTGTATTATTTGGTGCATGCATGAATACTAAATGCATGAAGATAACACACATCAAGTTCTAGTACTTTAGTTAAAACTCTTTTTGTGGTTATAATGTGTAATTATTAAAAAATAAAACACTATAATAATTTATTGAAGTAGGAAGGTGTCCTTTCTTAACTTGAATTATTCATCTAACCATCAAGTGTTATATGTGTGCCTTGCCTACTCATGAATAATTTCATCTTCGAACGTTACCATAAATTTTGAAATAGGTGTTTCTTTTGGAACAAACTCACACCTTTAAAATTCATTTCCATATTATAATTGGTATTCCACATATTTTTTTCTTAATAAAAACAAGTAGTTATTGTCCAATTCTAATTATGCTCTCCTCATGGATACGATTTTTAAATTTTGGCAATTCACCACAAATGTTATATGTTTAATCCAGACATGCCTTGTTATTAGAAATATTATCCATTTGGTCTTTCAAAAAAAATTTGGGATAAATTCCCAATCTTATTTTGGTGTAAATTCCATTACAGACTCCTGAAAAATGTTATCAATGTATAAAGTATAACGCGCATGATGAAAAATATCATAATGCATTGAAACGTAAACATGTTACCTAGAAAAACAACTGGTATGCATGCCATTTATTTTTACATAAAAGGGTTCAAACATTTAAAAATATTTTTAACTAATAGAAAATTTTGGATATTTATGTAAAACATTAGAGTATAGTTATGTTCTTTTTAATCTAGGATTTATGTTTTAGATTTGGTTCATGATTACAAGACCCAACTCTTATTTCATTACATTTCTTGTACTAGGATCCGTTTGTCATATTTAAAAAATTATGAAAGTAAACCTTTGATAACATTACTTATAGACTTTTATTTCAATGGGAATCCACCATATAATTCCCAAATGTCACTTTTATATGCATCATGAAGTATTTTACGTATCCCATTTACTTTCCTAGTGTTTTTTGTCTATGTTTAATGCTTTTATTTTTTATCTAACCAAAAAATTTATCCTATTTTGACCACATATTATATAATTTGTAATTATGTATTGAGTAATGTTACTATATTTCGTGCATTTTTTCACACATATAGTATGGTATGCATTATTTACATTTTCAAGGACTTTTTTATTTTGACCATTAATATTAAACATCATTAGTCCTAGGGTATTTATTGTAGGTATTATAGTAAATAATTTCATAATTTAAAACAAATAATTGACATGTTTGATTATCATATAAATTTTCAAAAAATTTATCCAAAATTATTTCATCTTTTCTTCTTGAATGGTCGTCAAACATTTTCTTAGGCATTGGTTTAAAAATGTATTCATCAACTTCAATTAATTACATAGGTATTCTACAAAAATCAATTGGAGGTGTTATTCATGGTATAGTTTATTGACTTGGTGTTTTCATATTGTTATATTAATTACTCGTTTCCTAATCTTATGTTCATTTATAGTTTACATATTTTTTACTTTCAATACTATTTGTTTCAATATAAATTTATTCATTGTTAGTAGATAAAAAATAATGAATGATATCATCATCACTAAAAATAAAAAATATATAATTTGAATGTAAACTTGTAATAAAATTAATAATTTAAGGTAAAATTTTATAATTATTCATTTCATAATTATCTATGACATTTGGTTTAATGAGGATAATATATGTACCTTTTATTGCATGAAATATTTGCATTCATTTCATTTATTTTTATCTCATCACTTATAATCACTCCAACATTTTGTACTTTAATTTTTTCTTATCTTTATAAATAAATCCATAAAGCATGATAAGACAAATTTTATAGATGTTCAGTGTGGGGAAAACTATTAAATTTTAAGAAAATAAAATTTAATGGTGTGTAGAGTACAAAATGACATAGAGCAAAAATGTAGGGACAAAAATATCGATATTACAAAATAATTACATTGGGGCCTATGTTAGAATAGTAATTAAATGAAAGCATATGAAATTTAAAATTTATCAAATATAATTCACACATGATCATTAATATTTTTTCAAATCCATGCCCTCTACTACTATGTTTGTATTCAAGCATAATCAGTCCATCATATCTTATACTTAAAATCAAGTTTGAAAGGGGCTTAATGTTTGTTGAATCACATAACCAATTACATATATTATCTAACTAATTTAATTTAAGGTAAAATTAGTGTCTATTAATAAAAAAAATCATCTTATACAATCAAAATAATGTTCATGAGGCTCAATTTGGCCCAAATCACATCATTGATTGAATCTTTTGACTATCTGGCTCAATTCATGATATAATAAGATATAATTTAATCAACAATCACATCTTACTATCATATTCAAGTTTAATGGGCTGAAATTAGGGCTGATTGAACCAATTTATCATTTGATTAATTTCATCTTTTATTGAACCAAGTGATTATTTGATTAATGACATGGTGAAATTAGGGCTGATTGAGCCCTAAATCTCATAAATACAAGCATAATTAGATTTGAAAGGGGAACAATTTGGTAAATATAATGTTTTTAATCATATGAGTTAACTAACTGACTATGTATATGATAAAATTAGAGCTAGAAGATCCCAAAATCACATACTATAGTCATAGTTAGGTTTAAGTGGCTCGAGTTAGTCCCAATTACTTCCATGACTGAACTAATTAATCATTTGGTTAATTTTATGATGATATTATGGTTGATTAAATAACAAATTACATCTTATATATTTGAAATTAGGTTCACATTTTCAATATGGTCCAAATCATGTAATTAATTCCAGCATTAACAAATTGGATTAATTTGTAATGAATTTAGAGATAATTTAGCATCAAACCACATCCTATAGTCATAATTAGGTTTAAGCGGCTTATATTGACCCTAATTGGCTCTATAAATTAACTAATTGATTAATTGGTTCATTTTGTGATGACATTGCGGTCTATTGAGGCCTAAATCACATCTTATATAGTCAAAATTAGGTTCGTGAGGTGCAATTTGGCCCAAATTGGACATCAATAATTGTACCAAATAACTAATTAAATCAATTTATGATGGAATCAAATCTAATTTAACCTTAAATCACATCTTATTATTACACTTAAGTTTATGGGTCTTAAATTATACCTAATTACATTCATGATTGAACCAATCAATTATTTTTTCTAATCTACTATGAAATTGAAGTCAATTGAGCCTTAAATCACATCACATACAATCTTAACTATGTTTTGAATGTCACTCATTTCCCACAAAATCATGTTATTGATTTAAGTAATTTACTATTAGTTTGATTTGTGATAAAATTAGGGGTAATTGAGATCCCAATAACATTCTATAGTTTTAGTTAGGTTGAAAGGGCTCAAATTGATCCCATTTAACTTTGTGATTGATTTAATTAAATTTGAGTCACATGTATTTCATAATAACACTAGTTTACTTTAATGTATTTGTCTATGATGTCGAATTTTAGACTAGACTCTTAATCTATATAGTCATAATAGTTATAGATCAAAGGAACATTAGTTCACATAACAACTAAGTTGGTCACATACAAGAGATCCATATAACTTTTTTAACTTTGACATGTTAGTATAGGAAAATATTATAGTTTT
>JARHVA010009128.1:12500-37500 GCA_037957365.1 Torreya grandis
GTCTTTGGATAGCTCATGGGACAAAAATGCTTTTATATCCAAATTTTTTTTTATTGAAATTGTTTGAGATATGTACAAGATACATTAAAATTTTATGCACCTTGAAATCCTATTTAAATTATTTCAGACATGTTTTTTAATCTATCCCTATCATGCCCACTTATACAATGTTGTATTTAACATGAATTTTCTATTTACTCTTACAAAACTTTCTTCATAAAAAAAATCATTTGAAATTCTTGTATTTGTAGTGGTATCTTCCTTGTGATGTAGGAATACCCAATGTATAATTATTTTTAAATTATTACATTACCTTCTTGGTAAAATATCAATGTCCTATTATTTCCTTTTGGCACAATAAAAACATCATCAATCTTTGTAGCAACACTTCTTTGTGATCCCCTTGTTCTCATTTTCTACAACATGCATGCTCTTGGATTTCTTATTGACCAAGGAATCATGAATTTATTATCTAGTTTACATCAAATTTCATAATTCTATGGACATTATATTAAATTAATTTCTCAACCCATTGCGATAATGCACCACTATGTCCAAAATTTGGGAGAGGACAGTTAAGTATTGAAGAAGAGGAGATTGTAGAGTTAATTTTTTTAACACCACCATTTATATATTTTGCATCCTATGAATTTTTTCAATTATTTACAAATAAAATTAAAAATATCCACAATGGTGTCCTCTTGTTTCATTTTCACTTCCTACCCTTTACTATGTAATCCTTAACAACATCAACATCTTTTTCACTAGTCTCAAACTTGACTTGACCAACCTATATAAAGTAAGCTTATTTAATATAAACCCAACCATAAACACACACTATTTATCAAGAAGGATATCCAATTTACCATTTCGTTTAGGAGCAAGATTTACTATTTTCAACAATATAGTCATAGGAAAATGTAAGTGTGCCATGTTCAAGGAAAATTTTAAGGAGTTTTCTTATGAAATTCTATATACTAACCTACACCACCAAAAAATTATTTATTATTTATGTTATTGGTGAAGATAGAATAAACTTTGTTTATATATATATATATATATATATATATATATATAACTTCCACAAAAATTAAAGAGTTTAAAAAAATAAGATAACAAAGCAAAACTTTTGGAGAAAATAAGCTAAATGTTTACTAATAACAACAAACTTGATATATATCCAATAAATATATTTTCTACAAACAAACTTATAAAAATTTAAATTATACTATAACACATGTCTAGCAAAATTACGTTGATAAAAGATGTGAGACAATTTCTTATTCACCACATAATAGATTATTTATTACAAATATGACAATTCAAAAAGTGAATCACCTATGTGATAGTAATTGCCCATAACAAGACTTCTTATACTCAATATATGAATAAAAAACAATGGACAATTTATGAATCATTTGAAAGTTATTTTGGTACATATTCGTAGTGTTTAGTCTAATAAATTCACATTCTTTACATTTAATCTGAATAATGATATACAAAATATATGAGATATTTTATTTAAAAAGATTTAAAACTAAATTGAGTTGATGATGGTTATACATGAATGTGAAACTTAAATTTAAACTTATATAAATAATGGTTTACAATATAAAATCCTTTTACAAGAACCAAACCAAAATAATAATTTTATACATAATCAATAATTATTATAATCCACGATCAACTAAAAGAGTTCAAGGTCATTTCACAATGGTATATGTGAACCTCCATAAAATGTCTACCAAGGTAGAGGTGAACAAATACATACACCCAAGCATGGTGGACCATACCCAACCCAACCTTTAACTAGCCTATATATCTATAATATCATAATATATAAAAGGGTTAGTGAAAAATGGTTGGGAGCCAAAATGTGGATAGTTTTGTTCAAAATGTAAATTAAGTAAAAATTCATGCATAGTTTTAGTATAACATGCACAAGTTATTTAATATTAGGCTTGATAATACCTGACCTAAATCGTGTATATGATATAACACATACATGATATGCTACCTATATAGTTTTAATATCATATTTAACAAAAACCTTGTTAAAAGCCTTCATTTCCATATAAATAGGACTTGCTTCATAAAACTTTTGTTAGGATTTAATATTCATAGCATTATTAATTTTTATATAGGTTTAAACATTTTAAACTTATTATATCATATTAGTTTTTTTTTTATTATCTAGAAACATATTCTCGTAATGTGTGTTGTTACCTATAACTATTCTAGGTCATTAGATCCTATGTTATAGGAAGTTGTTGTGATACCTCTATGGGTATTTAATAGCCTATGTATATTTGCATAGTTAAATATTTAATAATATTTTATCATGTTTTTTATATCTCTTGGTTTTACATGTATTAAATTTTTATACCATCTCTCTCATTTTACAATAGTTACATCAGAGGAGGCAGATCATGTGATGGGAAAATGATTTGTTGATAGGGGTAGTTTTCATATGCCTCACCCCTCTAATGAGAAAGAGTAATTTATGTAACATAATATAACTATATGTTTAATGTTTTTCTATATAAACATATATTTTGTTGTTGTATAATGTGTCTCTTTGTTTTTTCAAGATTTCCCAGGCCACATCTACTATCATATATTACTTTCTATGTGGACTTCAAACACTGACAGCTATTCACAAGTCAATAGATAGAATGGTATCTTAAAATATACATTGGTAACCTTACATTTTATATATAATATATTCTTATCTACTCGACATCCACATTGAGTGTCTGATCATAACTAACTCCATAATTGCCTCACAAATTACTAAGCTAGATCAGTTGGCAAAATACTAAATTTTGTAATGGTGAGATAACAAACTAAATATATAAAATTCAATTCTCTAAGTTATTTTAATGTTTTATGGTGAAATCATCCATGTAGGCCTTACAAACTGAAGATACCTTGACTATTATTCACACCACTACTCTATGATTCTTTTTGGTCAACACAACATATCTCACCATGCACTTCTTAGACTCAATGGATCATTCATTTACTCAAAGTTTTTTTAACATATCAAGATATTTACCATCCTTAATTAATGCATGATATTTACCAAGTGTGAGCTTTTACAAATAATAGTCAGTTACATCTTTATTTTATGGTCATTTTTAGTTAGTATTTAATTTCCATTGGGAAATATAAGTATTAGTTAAATGGTGTTATAGTTTATTAGAGAAAAGTGGTGTAGTGTCATTTAATTAAGTCCTTTATTAATATTAGTGATTATTTTTACTATTTTGAGTCATTTTATAGGTTATGATATTAGTCACAAAAAAATATATATATTGACATTGTCAATATCAATATTAGAGTCAAAATTTAAAAAATGTCTTTTATCATAAATGTTTTTGAAATGGTTACATATATGTCAATACCAAAAAAAATAGATTTTAAAAGTGGAAAAGGAGACATTTTTAAAAAAAAATTGTTGTATCAAATATATTTGAAAAAAAATTCTAAGGATTAAATATCGCTTGTACATGACATCCAACAAGCTTCACCGCCATATTTTGTTAAGTAAGCAGTAACTTACTAGAGGCTAGAGGATACATGAAGTTTGGAGTATAATTGGCATCCTGATCTGAGTTTCCTATAGTGGGGTCACATCATTGCTATGGTGATATTTTTTTCAATGTGTTTATTTTATGTTGTGCATGGTGTGGTTTTCAATCAAAATACTGAGCATCATTTTCTAGTTTGATACCTCATGATGAATAACATTATGCGGATGAACCACAATAAAGTAGATCTTGGTTCATGGAAAAGGGTTTGTGGAAATATGAGAAACCATCAAAGTGTATAAAATAGTTGAGACCTCCTATCACCTCCAGGTTCATGGTCAACCTTCAGTTAAAAAACCATAGGAGTTCATGGTAATCTAGAAAACCATCAAAGTTAAGCAGAGAGACATATTGGTATCACTTCTAGGTTTGTGATAATATTTCAAAGAAAAACCAAGGTGTCACTAAGACCATGAAGCCAAAAATATGTCATGCCACCTCAAAGGAGACAAGGCTACATAGAGAGTGTAAATTTTTTTTACCATGTTTGAATTAAGGGGGTGCTAGGAATTAATAATGTTAAGGGAGTGAATGTTAGGGTTTTAATATTCATAACATTATTAATTATTATATATGTTTAAATATTTTAAAACTATTATTACATATTAGTTTATTTATTATTATCAAGAAATGTATTCTCGTAAGGTTTGTTGTTATCCATGACTATTCTAGGTAATTATATTATATGTTATAGGAATTTATTATGTTACCTCCACGGATATTTAATAGCCTATGTATATTCATATAGTAAGAGTGTTAATAATATTTTAGCATGTTTTGTATATCTCTCAAGTTTGCATGTGCTAATTTTTTATATCAGATCTCTCATTTTACAATAACTTGCGCTCTTGTTCCATACATTTTTGTTTATAACCTAAAAAAAATGTATTGAAATATATTGAAAATATCATTAAGTGAAGAAACCAACAATGTTGCATAAGAGGAGAGGTAAATAGACTAATTTTCTACTATTTAACACTAAATTTAGTATTTCTTTATGGATTCACATTATTTTTTTAGTTATATATATTTAATTTTATATTTTCAAAACCTATTAAATCTATTCATGTGAACCAAACAAATTGGTAATTAAATATTATATAAAAAACCTTCTTAACTCTCCTAATGATTCCATAATTCCATAAGACCCCTTAGTCAGTCAGAAGGATTTGACCATAGTAGAATATAAAACAAAAATTTATAAGATAATAAATACAATGAAGGACCCCCATTTGACCAACATCAATTATATTTCTTTATAAAATACATTAAAGTCAATACTAGGTGATGTTGACTCAATAATAGGTCAATTTGATAGCTGTGTATATTATAAATATAGATACATATCCTATTATAATAAAAATATTTTAATTAGTAGTGTAATAGATGAAAAAAATCACAATATTCATTTATCCAAGAACCAATGCACTTCCTATACTATAATGTAAATGGTTCCCAATGCATTAGTGCCACTATTATTGAATAGGAAACAATTTTGAGACCGATGGTGGATGGTATTTGATGACATGCCTTATAACAACTATGGGGTTATTTTATATTTTTTGAGAATTATCTACTATGATTTTATTTTCAGTGAAACTCTTACTTTTTATGATTACTTAGAGTTTCAAGGCCAAATAAAACTATATGCACATGATAGACTAGGTGTACCTCATTTACCTTCTTAGCCTACTATATTCATTATACAAAAGCCGCTATAGTTCAGGATTTTATATATATTATCACTTTTCATGCACTTAAGGCACTTAATAATACCCTAATTTTGCATATGAGTGAAATTTTCCATATTAATGTTGAAGAGGGTAGACTTGGGGATGATCCACTAGTAGTGATAATTAATCACACCTTAAAAATCATGTGGTATAGCATTCATTGGAAATTTAGATGATAAAGAAGATGTGATGAATACTACTTATGATGGTTCTTATAGGGGAATAGATGATATGGTTTTGAGTAAGGAGTTTTTGACACATACATGTTGTTTGGGTATATCAACTTAACTTTTATAGGAATCTTATATAATTGACATGTAAAAAAATTAGCATAAGAATTATACAGTGTCAATCTCTTCATAATTATTCAAAAATCAACATTTTAATGGATTTTAAGCACTATATTTTTGTTTGGAGCACTATAAGATAATACTTGTACAGTCTAATGCAGGTTTTTAAAGCATCATATCTCACATTGAATGTAATAATTTCACCATGTATGGTAGAATGGTATTCTAATAAGAAGTATGGTGTAGTCCTATGTGATAAGTTAAAAACATTTTTTCTTAATGTTTTTGTGTAACTAGACCCCACTAAGAAGTGAAGGAATAAGATAAATTTTTTACATTAGATATTTCATGAGTAAATAGATTTACATGCACACAATGTTTATTTCTTTTGGAAAAAAAAAGTTTATACATAAATTCTTCATCGAATATCTCATGAAGGTTTGATCAATATTTGTATACTTAAGTTTCTTAAAAACTTAAAAGTGGGAAGGTACAAGCACAAAATCTTTCCAACATTCTTTTTTTATCAAACCATTTTTTAAGTCAATATGCATTTGAAAATATAATATTCCATGTTTACTTTATAAAGTGGAGTAAAAACAAGTGGTGATTTTTTTGCATCTTGAGAATTTTTATGACTCTTTCATGTAAAGACCAATAGGTCTCCATATATGATTTTCTTAAACATGTATTAAAAATAAAGGCCAAATATGGCTTTTCCTTTTATAGGGTTGCATGATCATTAGTCATTTATTTTATGTCACCGTGTTAATTTGTTACTATAGCTATTAATGTTAATAGGTTAATAAACATTTATAACTTGCTTATTTCCCTAAGTAAAAACCACCCACATGAAATCCTATAAGTTTTGGCTTCATAATATTCATTTATAATGAGAATTTACCTTTTTGTGAAACTTTGTCAAATTAATACAATGTAGATTATTAAAATTACCTATATGTGCAGTCCTAACAAGCATTCTCAAATAAAATTCATATAAAAATATGTTGAAAGAGTATGGATTGATCCATTACTAAATAAAGTTAACTTGAAAGGATGAAACTATCACTGAAGAAACATTGGGTGGGTTGATCCACCATTGTAGTAAAATACACTATATTTTTTACTTTAGGAGATAGAAAAATTGTTAGAGTAGGTGAGAAGTGATAAAGTGTGGCAAACATGAGGAAAGGACATAAATATTTTCAAAGTGATGCATAAATTTATTTTTAAAAAACCACTAAAACTCTCTAACAATGATCTGGTGGAGACATGTAGTTAGTGTCACTAAAACCTAGTCACCAAATTCTTCAAAAAACACTACACAGTGCATTGATCAAAATGAATATCTAGAACATGAGTGAACACCTTGAAATTACATCAAAAAATAAATTCTAAAATAAATGCTTAGATTTTCCATAGTGATAATAAAAAATAGATATACACGAAACATTAAAATAAATCTATATAAACACACACCCTTCTCCCATCCTTCCCCCTCGCCCTAGGCCCTCCCATAAAGATGAATCAATAAATCAAAAGAAAAATATATAGGGCTAGTCAATATTCATTTTTTGAACACAAAATAACTTATAGATTTTAGGGATGTCATAAATTTCTCACCACAAGGATGCACATATACTATCAAGATCTAAAAAACATAAATGATAAAATATTAAAAAAGATAACTAAAATTAGATAGAAATGTTGGGCACTGAAAAACTTGCTCCATATAAAGATATTGACAATATATTAAAAATGGCCATCATGAATATGAGACTTGATCCAAAAAATAAACAATGCAAGGTAGTATAAATGGTTTGTTTGCGATGTAGTTGAATAGTGGAGGAACCACATGATTAGAATTTCTATAAGCAGTCTTAATGACATCACCACAGCTAATCTGAATGCATCTCGAATGAACACAAATGGTAGAACAAGATGCCTATGTATGATTTGGTGCCATGTACATAAATGAAATATACAAGGAAACATCTAAGCAAAATTATAGATGTTCATGCCTGTGTGAATCTAATTTTTTTATGACTCTCGTGCTTGCTAGAATCAATATTTTATCCATCAGGACTAAGTCAAAGTGAAAATGAGCTTGCATGTTGATCTATATCCTAAATAAGTGTTGAGCCAATAAATAAAAACATTCAAATATTACATGAAGTGATCCCATTGAAGATGAAATAATTATTTAATAGCCAATACCATGGAGAGTAGTTTAGTGAACATTTCAGATGGGTGATAAAATACTACATATATAAGTACTTACCAATTCCTCTGAAAACATAACCTATTCAAATTTAAATAGATGGTAACCTATACTAATAGTGTGCTTCTCAAATGAATCAATCACATATAAATTCGGATACGAAGTGTGGGTTAGTACATGGGGAACCAAGATGGTGTACGATAACAAAATGACTCATGGTTTGGCAAATCAAAATCAAGAAGTACATTGAAAGAGCATTCAAATAAGAATTGAATAAAAATAAAAATGGCACACTAGGTGAAATAGAGTCCACATGAACAATATATTACTTTAAAAAGGTGACAATGTCGTACAAAGTTTTGATGGCTAAATAATTATTTGTAAGATGTGACAAATATAGGGTATATTATTTTTTCAATTTCATATATTTCAAAACACATTTGACCATATCATTTTTATGTTTGTGTACTTGAGATAATAACATGTCATTCCTATCTTTTGGGTCATTATTTGTTTGTGTGAGTACATTAAGGACTTTGCATGAAGACTTTGTGATGAAACAAAGATATAAAATTCCTTAAAATAGAATTAAATTATATAAATTTAGAAGGTATTTTAAATGGAATAAAAATATGAGATAATGGGCACATAAATTATGCCTTTCAACTCCCCCAATAATATGTATTACAAACCAAATGATTAAAAAAATGATCCCACTAACAAAAATAAATGACACTTTATAAGTTATAATTTTGCATATGTTTTGTAATATATAATTAAGAAAAACTTCTAAAAAATCACACAATATTGATATGTAATATAAATAATGTGAAAGCAGCTCTAAGAAGAGCATGAAACATAATGGCATTTCAACAAAAAAGAAACAATCAATTCACTACATGAATCATAAGATCTTGTTAAATTGGGATCTACACTATATATATATAATGAGACCAAAAACTATCAAGACAAACAAAATTACCAATAGGTCAAGATCTTTGAATAATAACTTGTATTGATTTGTTTTGAATTACTTGAAATAATTACAAACCTAAACCATGCTCGAATAAGCCTCAACTTAGAAATTAGAGTTTACATGCAAAAATTCAGAAAAAATAAAATCTAAAAAAACCATCTATTTTTAGTAATCACTATTTATAGTAAGTTTTACATGCAAGCATACATGACTCTAAAAATTTCCCTAAATAACATAAATACTAAAATTAGACTATGGAACAAAATTCAATTGAATTTTGTGTTCTGTTTTGAAAATATACAATTCTTAAAAACAGAAAATTCTCAAAAAAACATTAAATGTTAATTTCAGATGCTCAAATGATCACGTTTGGCCTTCAAAAAATACCAAAATAAAATCAAAGCAAATAAAGATTCCTAGGGTAGAATAATTTTTTTTGATATGGTTATTTTGGCACTTGGAAGAGCTCAAATGAAGTTATGGATCAAAAGTTATGGCTTTCGGAATGTTGGTCTATTTTTTGGCATCATTCTCCTTTGGTTGAAAACAACTTAGCTCCTATGAATTGGCCTAATTATACTTCTAAAATTTATCTTTTTCAATCTTTTTTAGCTCCCATTCTATAATCTAAGTGTTATCTTCTTGTTGTAATCCTTCCCACTACACCAAATACCTATTATATTTCCCTTGCCCTGTGCTCACTATCTTTATATCAAAAATTTGCACTATTTTTTATTTCTTCTTTTTTGGAACCTGCTGCTCTCAATTTACTTCTTCATCTTCATAATATTCACCATCTTGTCCATGGAATTAATATAAATTTGAAACATTAAATACAAAATATATATCAAAATTTTGTGGTAAACTCTCCTCATATGCATTATCATTGATTTTTTTCACAATTCTATATGGACCAATTTTATTATATTTTAGCTTATTTTATGTGCCTTTTACAATATCTCTTTCCTCAAGTAAACCATTACCAAATCTCCTTCTTCAAATACCTTGGATCTTATTCTAACGTCTGTTACTACTTTATATTTCTCATTACTTTCATATAACTTTCTTATTACTCCCTCTCGTAACTACCGCATATACTCTAGAAATGCTTTTGCATCATCAATAATTTGATTTGTAATTAAAAATTGTACCAAATATAAAATACCCATAGGATTTATACCATAATCAATTTAAAAAGGTGACTTTCCTATTGATCTATTCACTAAACTATTATATGCAAACATAACTCATGATAAAGCAAAGTCCCATTGCTTTGGCTTCTCTCCCACCATATATCTCAATAAATTTCCTAAGCTCCTATTCACAAATTTTTTCTATACATCTATTTATGGGTGATATGCACTACTAAATTGTAGCTTATTACCCATCTTATTTGACAAATTCCTCCAAAAATTATTTAGAATTTTCATGTCCCTATCTGAAGTAATAGTTTTTGAAACACCATGGAATCTGACAATATCCATAAGAAATAATTATGTAACTCTAGTGACATCATTGATTTTCTTACTTGTAATGAAATGAACCATTTTATAAAATCCATCTACAATAATAAAAATTGATTTGTTATCTTTCTGTGTGTTTGGAAATTTCAACACAAAATCCATACTCAAATCTGTCTATGGACCTTTTGGAATTGATAATGGCATGTGAAGTCTAGTATTTTTTCCATGTCCTTTAGCCACCTGACATATTTTACACCATTAAACATACCTTGTCGCATCCCTCTTCATCTTTCACAAAAATTAATTTTCCTCCACCAAAGTTGTTGTCTTCATATTACCAAAATGTTTAGCTAAACCACCACTATGTAATTTTCTTATTATATTGCCTCATAGAGATCTAACTAGAATGCTTAATTATTTCCATTTTAAGAGATAATTTTTTTGAATAAGATACTCATCATGAATAATATATGTCTCGCATGTTAATGGATTCTTTTACTGTTCAAATATCTTGCCAAAATATGGATCAATATCATATAATTCTTTAATAGGTTCAAATCTAATTACTTCACACACCATAGTAGTTAATAACTTTACTCTCTTGCTCAATGCATCAACTACCTATTTTTTCTTTCTTGATTTATGTTTCAACACAAAAGTATACCCCTACAAGAAATAAACCCACTTTGCATGCCTACTATTTAACGTATTTTGTGTATTTGCATACTTCAAAGCCTCGTGAGCTATAAATAGTATAAACTCGTTAGGCATTGGATAATACCTCCAATGTCTTAATGCCTATATAATTGCATAAAGTTGAACATCATAAGTAGAATACTTCAATCTTACCTAATTCAATTTCCACTAAAATATTCTATTGGCTTTCCTTCTTGACTCAACACATCACCAACTCCCACAAATGAAAAATCACAATCAACCTCAAACACTTGGTTAAAATCTAGTAATGCTAAAACTAGTCTTTCTATAATCTTCTTCTTCAAAATTTCAAAGCTTTCTATGGACACTCTAGTCCATGCAAATTCCTTTCCTCTCATGCAATCTATTATTGGTACCACAATACTACTAAATTTTTTAATAATATTTTTGTAAAAAGTTTCTAAACCGTGGAAACTTCTTACCTCTATAATGTTTTTTGTAATAGGCCACTCAATAATCACCTTTAACTTTTTTTCATCCATTTTCACACCATCTACTAAAACTACAAATCCCAAAAATACCAAAATGTTTTCCATAAACCTGCACTTTTTTAAATTTGCATGCAACTTATCCTTTGTTAACAAATCCATTACCAATTTCAAATGTTGTAAGTGTTTTTATTTAGTCTTATTGAATATAAAAATATCATCAAAATAAACAACCACAAACTTACCAATATATTCTTGTAGCACTGTATTCATCACCTTAATAAATGTGCTAGGTGCATTAGATAATCTTAATGACATCACCATCCACTCATATAAGCCAACCCTAGTCTTGAATGTAGTTTTCCATTCATTTCCATAATGAATTTTAGTTTGATAGTAACCAATCCTTATATAAATCTTGGTAAAATATTTCTCTCCTACAAGCACATCTATCATATTATCTAAATGAGGTATAGGAAACCTATACTTTATTGTAATTTTATTAATTACTCTACTAACCACACACATTCTTTAACCTTCATTTTTATTTGGAGTTATCAATGTTGGTGTTGCACTTGGACTAATACTCTCCATTATCACCTTTCTTAGCAATTTATTAATCTATTTATTTAATTTTGCTTGTTCCATTGGACTCATCTTATAATCTACTTGATTAGTAGAGTTGATCTTAGAATCAAATCAATGTGATGTTGAATATCTCTCTTTGGTGGTAAATCATCTAGTAACTCATCAAGCATAAAATTTACATATTCTTTCAACACTTATGTTACTCCTATTGGTATTGGCACCATTTCTATGTCTTTATTCTTTACTACTAATACATACTAACAACCTGTCATCTTCATATCTTGGATAAATTATTTAGTAGAGATCATGTTTTATGTCGTATATTTCTCTTTAAGAGGTAAAAAACTATCTTTGTACCACCTTCCAAAAAGAGTACATGTTCTTTACTCCATCATGAATTACTTTCCTATCAAATTGCCATGGTCTTCCTAATAACACATGACATGCATCTATTGGAATAACATCATACCATATTTCATCACTATAACTATTTCCTAAAGAAAACTTGATTAAGCACCTTTTATCTAATATAAATTTATTCCCTTTATTTAACCATGAAATCCAATAAGGATTAGGATTCTTTTCACATTGTATATTTAGTTTCTCAATCATTTCTTTAGAAACCATATTTTGACAACTACCACCACTATAATTAATTTTCATATCTTTCCACCCAAAGTACATCTTGTTCAAAAAATATTTTATTGTAGCCATGCATCACCACCTTATTTATTATACACTTGATCGTTCCTTGGAGTGATCAGGGTTCTTCTCATCATGAATTCTCTCTAACATCAGCTGGTGCAACTTCAATATTTAGCACTTCTATTTCAGCCTCAACTAGATTTACTCTTCGGCAAACTTCTGGCCTCCTTTCTTTGTCTTGATAATGTGGACACTAAAACATTATGTAGCATTATTATTTACATATATAATAGACATAAGATCTATGCTAATTTGGAAACCATCCTCTAGCACCACCATAACCTCATCCTGTATGTAATCCTCTTCCTCTTTGTCGGTATTGAAACACTTTTCTATTGTCACCTTGCTTTTCTACACCACATGATTATTCACCTTTATTGGCCTTAAAGACAACTATGGAAGTATTAAACCCACCACATCCCCTTATTGTAATGGATCCACCTCTTTTTGGATAAGTAGATGTCCTTCTAAAATTTTAGTTATTTATTTTTTCTTTTGCCTTCAAAGCTAATTTATAAGCCTCCTCCATGTTAAGTATTCTATGCATGTTTAATTCATCCTTAATAGAAAATTTCAAACCATTTACATAGCATGTAGCCATATGCTCTTCTATTTCATCATGCTCCACTCATATGGAAAGCTTATAAAATTTATCTTTATACTATTGTATACTATGATCTTTTTTCCTCAAAATCTGAAATCTTCTATATAGGGTTTGTTCATAATCCATTTGAATAAATTTCTCCCTTAGCTTCTTCATTTTTCCATGAATTAATATTCTCTTTACATTTTCTCTGTCTGTATTTTTTCAAGTGATCCCACCAAAGCATTGCATGACCTTTCAATTTAATGTATACAAAATTTACCTTCTTGTCTTCTCTCATAGTCTTCCCCTCAAAGAACTTCTCCATGCTATTCATCCAATCTATCAACTCCTCTGGTTTAAAACTTCCTCCATAATCTAGAACATCAACCTTGATTCCTTCATTTTCCCTTATAAATCTTCAACCATCCTCTCTTCCATTAATGGTGGTTGCTCTTGTTGTTCTTCTTCTTACTAAACTTCTTCATCACCACCTTATCTTATTTTTTAACTAGTGATAATCTTTGTTAATTATTTAACTTACCTATATAGCTATTGTCTAGTCTGGTTCATCCATGCAATACATCCTCATCTTCTCTCTATTCTTTACTCCTCCAAGATTCAAACTTGATCTGATACTAGATAATGAACCTAAAAACTATCAAGACAAATAAAATTACTAATAAGCTAAGATCTTTGAATAGTAACTTGTATTTATTTTTATTCAATGAATTTAAATAATTACAAAGCCAAACCATGCTTAAATCAGCCTCAACTCAAAATTAGAGTTGACATGCAAAATTTTGAACAAAAATAAAATATAAAAAAAATATCTATTTTTAACATCCTTTATTTATATTAAGTTTTTCAAGCAAGCATGCGTGACTCTAAAAATCTCGCAAAATAACCTAAATACTAAAATTAGCCTATGGGATGAAATTCAACTAAATTTGACATTTGGTTATAAAAATATATAATTTTTAAAAATAGAAAATGTTTGAAAAAATAATTAAAGATTAATTTTGGACCCTCAAATGATACATTTGGCCTCCAAAAATTATCAAAGTCAAATCTAAGTGCATAGAGTGGCTTAGGGTAGAATCAAACTTTTTGATATGGTTGATTTGGTGTGTGGAAGAGCTCAAACAGAGTTATAGGTCAAATGTTATGGCCTTTAAAAGGTTGGCTTATTTTTTTTTGCATCATATACATACATATATATACATATATATATATATATATATATATATATATATATATATATATATATATATATAAACACACACATGTGTGTGTGTAATTTATTTTGTGTTCAAACAATGAATTTAGATTACTCATACATTTTTTTCATTTGATTTACTAATTCATTTTAATAATTTCTTTCAATGTTGCATGTATCTCTCTACCTTATTATCAAGGTGGAACATATAAGCATCTCTTTTGGATGTTTTTTTGTTATGTAATTTATAATTGTTCACTCATTTTCTACATAGTCGTTTTGATCAACCCTTTTTGTAACTATTTTTTGAAGCATTTAGTGACAAGGTCCTAGTGACATTGATTACATGTCTCCACCAGATCGATGCTAAAGATTTTTTTTAGATTTTGATCATTTTATGCATCACTATAAAATTATTCATGTTCTCTCCCCATGATTCCCACATTTTGTCACTTCTCACCTACTTCAACATTTATTCCATCACCTAAAGGAAAATATCTAGTGCATCTTCTTATAATGGAGGATTGACCTACCCAATGCTTCTTCAATGATAGTTTCATCTTTTATAGTGCACTTTATTTAGTAATGGATCAGGGCATCCTCTTTCAACATTTTTCTATAATAATTTTATTTTTCATTGCCTATTAGGATTTCACACAAAAGTGAATTTTGGAATCTACATTCTATTATTTAGACAATGTTTAAAAAGAATGTAAAATATCATTATAAATGAATATTAAAAATCCCAAGATTATAAGACTTCATGTGGGTGGTTTTTCCTATCGAAAATAACCAATGAAATTATAAACATTTATTATCTTATTAATATTACTAACTATACTAACTGAATGACATAATGACATAGAATAAGTTACTTTGGATCGTACCATATAGAAAAATTATTATATAAGTGTTGAGTGTTGTTACCATTTGATTAGGGTCAACATCGCACCCACAAAATAGAACAAAGGGGAATTTGTAAAAACTTGGGATCCAATGCCATGGTGGAATACTACCCTTGTGATTATAGCATGCTTTTGGGATTTGATAGGACAAAGTGCATTAGCATTGGAGTTGGTGAATACATTTCAATTGGGATATTTGGAAGGAGTATGATAGAACAAAGGACAAAGTGGAAAAAAGAGTGCACAAAAGGTGAGGTGAAGCACCAAATAGGTGAGGTGAAGCACCAAATAAAGGTGGTTGTTCTTTATTGTATGTTATCCAACATAAAAACTTGAAAGTATCAAATAATGATAATAATTGTGTATAATAGTTAAATAAAACCACTCTACAATAAATACAACTACTCTACCCTTTAGAATTCATCATTAGATATACCCTACTCATAACTTTTAAAATTATTTAGATACACTTGACTCAAAACTCTAATTATTGATTTAAAATTATGTTCAAGCATCCCTCCATAAATCCCATTGATTAGTAACTTTACCCATTAAAATTCATCAATACCCCTTAAAATTCTTTACTTGAACTTCAACAATACCCCTCAAAATTAATTATTGGATAAACCCTTTTACTCATTTAAAACATTAATTATTAATTTAAAATTTTTTATTGATGTATGCCTTTCATAACTCATTTTGATTAGTAACTCATTCCAATCAATCAAAAAAATTATTAGAATCCAATCCAATTCAAATTAGGGACTCTTAAAAATATTAGATGTGGATCGTTGCCTAGTAAATTCCCAAAGATCTCAAATATGGGCATAAAGATAAGTTGTATCTTTCCATTTGTTCTTATGTTGTACCCAGTTGGACTTCGTTGTAAATTTTTTGGAGGTAAATTGTTGCATTGCAAAAAAAAATAACAAAGTTTTACCTTTCCATTTGTTATTTTAAAAATCTAAATTCACAAAATCCTTAGAAAAGCATCTCCCCTTCCCTATAGATGCAGGACACTCAAAATATCAAAATCTAACATTGGATGTTGGAGTAATAGAAGAATTCTCATTTCCCTATTTTTAATTGGCTTTGGAATTGTTATTTTTACACATATTGTTCAATATTTTATCGTTCAACACGGTGCCTAGTTTCGAGGTTCTACTAGGTTTTTCTTTACAAACTATAACTGAGGTTTTGTAATTTAGAAGCACTAGTGACCTAAGGTGAGGGAGTAAAACAAGGGGGAAGTGGGCAGTGGAAAAGATTATATATTTGGAAATACACACGTGAAATTTTGATCCAACAAAACCCTTTCCACTTATTCTTTGGATTGTCTCTTCTTCTCCATTATGGATTCAAAATTTTGGGGAATGAAGGTTTAGCTTTTTTTTATTTTGGATGTAAACAAAATGGACATAAAATTTTTATATGTCCCATTGAATTTGTTAGATAAAGTATGTCAAAATATTATATCTTGAAGAAAAAAGGCAATGAACTAAAATTTATATTTTATTTGGCAGAATCATGGCAAAGAAAAATGCAAGAATCAAATAATAAAGGTAACACTAAAGTGCATACCTTTGGAAGGACTTTTGATGTAAAATATAAATACTCTTAGAACATAACTATGGATTATCCTATTTCTTCTTAGAGGAATGAACCTTTGGTTGTAAAATAGGTTGGTTAAGGAATGCTTTAGGAAGAAGGGATAACTTCAAATTTTGTAGGAAAAGTTACACTATCTATAAGAAAGGTATCAAGATTAGAAAAAAAATGCTTTGAATTCTATAATAAAGGCATCATGTTTTATATAGTAAAGACTTTAAACTCTACAACAAAGGATTATAAAGTTGTAATGATGGCATTACGATCTATAAATAAGGGTTTAGCATTATTTGCTTTGAGGCAAAACATTGCATTGGTTGTTTAACTTGAAGATGATGATCATAAGCTTATAATTTATTTCGTTGTTCCTAGACCAACTATGATTTCGAAAGCTCCTATGGCTTCTTCTTCATCTCTAATTAGGAAGATGCATGAAATGAATTTTTTTTTGGAGACATTATATATGGAACCTTTAAAATCCATATGTGATGGCACTATAATGAATTGGAAAATTTGTTTTTCAATATGGTAGGAGGGCTTTGGCCTTGTTATCTTCAAGGAATTATCTTTTACAAATCTATTATTATTACCATGCTTTGGTATAATTTTATATTAGATTTTTTATTATATCTAATTGAATAAAGTGAGGTTTTGATTTTAACACCTTGTCAGTCTAGTTTGGATATTAATGCCAACCTTTTTATGTTATGATTTTTGAAAGTTTTTTTTTTCAATGAATAGGGTGAATAACTTCCAACCCTTTAATTGTTGGTGCACTATTTATTATATATTTATCATTAATATAACTTATGTTAACTTTTATATTATGTATTATAGTACAGTTTTCTATGTTTATAAAAAGATAATGATATAAATTTAAATCTATGTATTAGTGTGACATATCTAAGTGGGTCAATCACACATGCATGTTATATTATCAATAGAGAAAGAGGACCAAGTAATAAAATTTGATTTATATACCCCACATATCTTTATGTGTACATTTTTATAAAGCTTAATGCTTTGTAATTCCTTTGAATTCATTTTTTATCTAATTTTTCACTCCTATGTAAAGTCATTTAATCTTATGGAGTGAATCAATACTAACATAGTTATTTGGATATCAAAACATTTATCTTTTCTACATGGAATTTGAGGTTTTCTACATGGTACCAAAGCCTATCTTTCCTTAGGTTTAAGTTGTGGATTTATGATATTTTATTAGCATTCATACACATTTGGTTTTATTTCATGGTTGATTTGAGCTCCCCATTGTTTTTAGATTTGTGAGAAACCAACTAGGTTTTTTTTTGTTTGCTCTAAATAAAAAAAAATTAGGCATTTTATGGTGGTTTTTAATTTTTTTGGGAAAAATCACAACAATTTTGGACATTAGCATATTTTTTAATGATTTCATAAATACTTTATCTAAAAATATTTAATGTCAAAAAATATTGTTCAAACTAGAATTATTTCAAAAAATATTGTAACTATATTTTTTCTTATTTTTTTTATAATGAGTTATTGAAGTTAGGTACTCCAAGTAAGAACAAGAGAAAGAGGGATCTTATTTATATTTTATGAAACCTTTGTGCATTTTGAAAACTTGATCATTATTTAAAGGTATTTAGAATCCATTAAAAGTCAAAAGGTACAATGTAATGCTATTCCTTGGCCTCTCCTAGGTTTGCAACCATTTATTTTCTTATGTGCTATCCTTTAGTTTCCCCATTTGACTAGCCACTCGACAAAGTCTTGTAGCAATAGCTATAGTCACATATGAAAACCTTTCCCATACATGATCATTTCCCAAGGGCCCTTTATAGCTACCTTTTTGACCTCTAGTCACTTTAGAGACCATATATTTTAATTCAAGGAGGATAGAAAGGTTATTTTTCTTAGAACGTGGTTATAATGCAAGAATTTTGGTACAAAAGCCCTACCATTATTTTCACTACTTTTTTTGTAAAATGATTTTAATGTTATGAACCCTATGTGATTATCCATTCAATTTTATTCATATGCTCTTAACATTTAATCCAATAAGCCTACGATGATCATGTTATTTTCCCCGTACCTATGTTTTTGATCTCTTTGTAGTGTTGGAGTATATTTTTATGTTTGATCAACCATTTTCATAGAAATATATTTTTCATAGAAAAATATATATTTCATAGAAAAATATAGTCTGATCATTTTTATAGCCAAACTTTACATGGTACTCCACATCAGATCCAACTAGGCACATGTGGGGCTCAAAAGTGACTAAGTCATTGAAATAGCTCAATCTAGACATGTCTCACATTCTCATGCCATCTTGGATATTTATCAAATATGCACCATTGATCCCTTTTTTATAGTCCTTAGCCTTGACCCTTCTCATAGACCATCGATCTAGATCTGGATAGTCAAACTTTATTAGATGATGTTTATACTTGGCATCTAAGATCATGTTATCTAGCAGATTTATAGGCCTTCTACACTCTACATAATTAGTTTCTACTAGGATATAACCTTTTACACATGTGGACACTTCTTGTTTAGTTTGGGTTCTTTGAAAATTCAACTTTCTTCTTGCATCATCAGATCTTGGCTACACATATCAACTCACTCTATTAAATCTTCTTACCAAGTTCTCACGATGGTGACATTTGCTACCACCTTACTCATCCTTGGGATTCATTGAAATCTTAACCCATTTCTCATCATCAATTAAATTTTTTTGACATTGTAATGTGTATACTCTACTAGATACCATCAATTAACAAGAACATAATTGAGCTTTAACTATGTACCATAAGCTTGACACTTGTTAGTTTTGCCTTTGCTTTAAGTTCTATTAAAAAGTTCACCCTCATCTAATTCCATTGAACTTATTTTCATAGATCAAATGCTGCCCTTTGATATATATTTAGATCATCATGAATGTGACACATGTCACTACTACGTTCAAGTTAGAACCTTTGAAAATTCAACTCTCATTCGCACCATCAATCTACTAAATGTATGATCGACCTCAAACTATTTATTATCTTGGTCACTCATTGAGACTTTGAAACTTGTCCTCTTTGCATTTATCCAAAGGTTCTTTGAGTTGTTGACCCCTACATTCTATTGAATTATCAGACATCTTACCAAGATGGTGACACTTGTCACTCTCATGGGGCTCTTAGAACTTTTGACATTTCAATGTTGCTCACACATTGTTAGATCATCTCTACCCAGGTAAACATGCATTTTTGGATTATGATCGGCAAGGTCTTTTTTGATTAGCTCAATATTGTCATGAAAATGATTAAGTTAGAGTTTGAGGAATAAATAAATTAATATAAAGACTTAGCCTAAGGTTTTTGGGTGTATAAATAAATATGACATAGGATTTAGGATAGGAATTTGAGCTCAATTTACAATCAAAGGGACCAAACATTATTTAAAACACTCTAATATATAAAAAGGGACCAAACATGAATTTTAGACTAAGGTTTGGTCATGTAAATAAACATGACCAAACCTTAGTATTAAATTTAAAATAAGACCATGGCATATTAAAAGCATTCCAACTTTAATTACTCCCACCAATTTGAATTTAAATCAAAGGGCTTAAGCCAAGGCAATTGGAAAAAGGGTCTTAACATTCTTAGACATTAATTCAACTTAGCTTTTGATAGACCAAAGGCTAGTAAAGGCCAAATTAACATGACACTTGACCTTTGATGAACATTAAAAAATAAAAAGCGGGATAAAAAAACTAAGCATTTATGCTTAACAACGGATCAACTGATTTAGTGAAATTTTGGGCACTAACACAATGGAAAAAACTATTTCTTGAAAAAAATTGCATACCCAATCCTATGAGATAGGTAAGTTGGTATTGAGAGAGGTTATGAGAATAAAGAGGTAATAAGCCATCGATCAAAGTAATAAGAAAAGACCATCATCAAACAATAAAATAACCAAATAATAATATAACCAACATCAAACAATGATGTTCACAACCTCCAATCGAATATTAAAGTAGATATCCCTACCTTTGTTCACTCAATGTTTCCATTCGGCCAAAAAAAAAGTATTAAAAATCAATTTACAAGCTTAAGCAACCTATAGGAAATTCTATTTGAAATTGAGAATAGTTCAAAAATATTAAATCTAGAAATAAATATGTTCAATTACTTATGTCAACACAAAACTAAAACAAGAATAGTACAAACCTTACATGGCCTCCACAATTTAAAATAATCACGTTCCGTACATGTCAAAGTCTATGTACAATGAATAAATAAATTTTATGATTAGGAAGAATGATGCATACATATCAAGATAATGTTTAGCTCCAACATTAAAATATCCACCTAAATGCTTTCATGCATTTCAAATCAAGATCTTATTTGAATGTATACCCATATAATTTATTATCCATGAATTTCAATTATTTAAACAAATGGACAACCATCTAATTGCACATATGCATCTATGAGAGTAATTACTCAACATTTAAATGGATATTAAAAAAAAATCATTTATCATTCATTGATGCATTTTGTAAAACAAATTACATTCATCCTTGATTGAGACATTTTATCAAGCAAATTGCATGCATCCTTCATTGAGACATTTTGTCAAGCAAATTGCTTGAATCCTTCATTGAGACATTTTGTCAACCAAATTGCATTTATCCTTCATTGAGACATTTTTTCAAGTAAATTGAATGCATCCTTCATTGAGGCATTACATGAAACAAATTGCAACCATACAAGGTAAGAAATTATCCACACAAGTGTGCATAAAACTATCCATTCAATGCAAAAAATTTAGCCACATTATGTACATAGAATCCATTGTTCAAGGCATGTTTTCCATCAACACAAAGATTGTAAAATTAGTTATTAGATGCATGAATTAACCATCCCATAAAGGTATATTTCCAAACATGGTTTTGGTGTATGATAATCCATCTAAATACGTTTTTTTATTCATGTGAATATGTTGGTAACAAATTAGCCATGCAAGGTTTTATAATTCAAGCCATATTATGGTATGTAAATCCATTCACATATGGTTTACTCGCACAATTTTATAACCATTTATCCAAGTATATGTATGCATTTTTGTAAATATGCATTCATTACATGAATTAAGGGAATACAAACCTTATTATCTCTAAAAATAAATAAAAATAAAAATAATACTCCTCAACTATAAAAACTTATGGATGCCCTTGGTTGAAGCTTTCATTCATTCCTCAATCCATTCTAGGCCAATAAAATGGCTAGGTATGAGTTCCTTCCTACATTCTACTTCACTCCCTTCATTCTCCTTTTCTTCCCTTCATTATCCTTTTCCCCACTTCAATCTCCTTCTCTCCAACATTCCATGTTAAATTTACATTATATTTATGTTTGATAAAGCCAAACTTCACATGGAGTATATTTTTATGTTTGATCTCTTTGTAGTGTTGGAGTATATTTTTATGTTGGATGTAATTTTGGTATTTGTTATGAAATTACTAAGTGCTAAGTCCATGACCTAATGGATTGGCACTTGGTCTTATAGTCTGGGGTTATTTACATATCCAAAGGGGTTTACATCCCCAAGTGAGAGCCAATGGTATTTTCCAAAATTAAACTAAAATAATTGAGCCCTTTTTAATCATAAATTCTTAGATTATTTATCCCACTTGCTATTTTAAAGTGTTTATCATAGGTCAAGTGTCCTATTAATTTGGTCTCTACTAGCCTTTGGTCTATCAAAACTTGAGTTGAATTCATATTTGATATTGTTCCAAATTCCCTAGATTAAGCCCTTTGATTGTATCATGATCTCAAAATTCTATTGTAAAGCTTATGTTGTATTTATTTATGCACCAAATAAACTCAGGCTAAGTCTTTATATTAAGTTCTTTATTCCTTGAACTATGAATTAATCATTTTCATGATAATATTGAGCCAGTCACAACATACCTTGAAGATCATAATCCAACAATGCGTGTTCACCCAAGCAGAGAAGATCGAATAGCGTATGAGCAATGTTGATATGTTAAAAGTTTTAAGTGCCCTATGAGAGTGATAAGTGTCACCATCTTGATGATTTTCCTAATGAGACAATGTTAAGTAGGGATCAACAAGTCAAAAAACCTCTAGATTAATTCAAATAATACAAGTGTTAAACTCTCAGAGAGTGACCAAGAAAATAAATGGTTCATAGTCGATTATTTATGCAACATATCGATGGCATGAATGAGAACTAACTTTTCAAAGGGTTTAGGTTGAACATGGTGGTGAAATGTGTCACAAATACAATGATTTAAATATAGATCAAAGGTTAGTGTTTGATACATTTAGGTAATATCAATGATGTGAGATGAGGGTGGAATTTTCAACAAAGCTCAAATTAAATGTATAACTCATAGGTGTCGAGTTCATAGTGGATAGTTAAAGCTTAAGCATGTTCCCATCAATCGATGATATGTGACAAAGTATATAGAATCTAGTTGATGGTAAGCAATGGGTCAACATTTCAATGAAGCCCTAAGATGAATGAGGTGGTGACAAGTGTCACCACTATGGGAACATAGTAAGAAGATCTAATGGAGTGCATTAATCCATGCAACTAAGATCTGATTATGTGAAAATAAAATTGACATTTCAAAGAACTTAGGTCAAATAAGAATCTAACATCTAGAAAAAGGGTGTTAGCCACATAAAAAATTACTATATAAAGTGTAGGAATCCCATGAAGCTACCAAATGGTATGATCCTAGATGCTAGGTACAAACATCAACCAATAACATTTGACTGACATGATCTAGATCAATAGTCTATAGTAAGGGTTAGGGTTAACGAATTTAAATAAGGGATCAATGGTGCATATTTAATAAAACTCCAAAATGGCATGAGAATATGACATGTGTTTTGATTAAGCTAGTTAAGTGTCTTAGTCACTTTTGATCCCCATAGGTGCTTAGTTGGGTATGATATGGAATCTCTTGTAAAATTTGGCCTAAGAGCTAAAATTGATGGTTCTTTCATGGATGGAGAAAAATTCAAAGCACATAAGGAGGAATGTGGGCATTTTAGGGCATATTTTTCACCATGGATCATTATTTTGCCTCTATCACAGCTAAAACATCTCAATGACATCATTGTAAGAGCAGGTTGTTCTATGGTGTCATGAGAGGCAAGGTAATTATCTCAAAAGTTTTAGTCATGGAATCAAGTGGTCAAGGTCATCTCCATATAGTTAAACATAAGGACAAAGTTTTTTCATCTTCCACCATAGGATTTTACATTTTATATCATGAAAAAGGGCATCTCTAATCAATAAATCAAATAGGTTTGTTACATATATTCATCATTCTTTGTAGAGATAGTTAGAGAAATGATTTTTATTACAAATGGATGAAGATTTTAGGCATGACAAGGAATATTTTCCAATTGGGAGCATCTTGGTAGAATTTCGAGGGCTACTTTATAATTTTAAAAATTACAACCCATAGTCCTAGATTTAAATATGGTAAAAAAATGTATAAATAGAAGGCTTGTATTTTATTTAAGGGGTTATTATTGTTGTTGGTTATTCATTTAATCTAAGTTTAGGTTCTACAAAAATAATATGGGATCAACTGTTGTGTGTAGATATTGTCTCCCTTGCTATGGTGGTTAAAGTTATACATCCCTTAGTAAGCTTTGACAACATGTTTATGTCTCCCTTGTCAAAACAGCAAAATTACCATGATTGTCTCGATGGTAGCATTCTAATAAATTGATGTATGCAATTGTTTCTTGCAAAGATAATGAAAAATATTCATGTTCCTTACTATTTCCTTTTGATGAAGTGCAACAATGTGTTTTTCAAATATTGTTGACTAGATATTTAGCTCCATGCTTACTACTGATTGCCATTTTAAGCATAGATCTGAACTATAAAACCCCTTCAACATTAGTTTAGAATATGTTGTCGAACAACTTACTAGGT
>JARHVA010009128.1:42500-155000 GCA_037957365.1 Torreya grandis
TTCTGCACTTCCTATGTGAGATACATATTTTGGGTACTGATATGTGTTACAAGACTATCTCTCATGAAAATGGTTTTGTATTTTATTTGATATTTTTGCTCATTATTGTGAAGTTGGGTGATATTGCATAATAACTCTATGAATCGATAATCTTCCTCTATATCTGTCTACAAATTACTTCCTACTATTAGAAATCTTATTAGATTATGGACTAAGAAAAGGTCTATTTTGTGCAAGTTTGATAACTATATCATCATACCTAAGTATTGCCATTAAATATATGTCTAAGTATATAGTCATAGCATTACTCAAGAGAAAGAAGTTGTACCCCCATCCCAACAATTTGTTTTAGCTCCTATATCTTTAGGAGGTACAATGCCATAATTTCCTTAAGACTCACCTAGCTTTGGGTGCTAGAAGCAACGTGTGTCATGGGAAATCATGTGTGGTTCCATTATGATTTATTATTCATCATAGTCAAATTAAACCCTCACTAATATTGAAGAGGTGGTGTTAGATGCACAAATGTCAAAGGAAAAATATGCTGCCCATGAAGAATCATAATGAGCTACTAAGTGAAAAAGAAGAAAAGAAGAGAAGAAATAATAGAAGGAAATGGAAAAATGGCTTTGGAGGCACAAAAACCATAGAATATTGAAGTGAACCTACAAGCAATATAATGACAACCCATTGTTAGGTTGTGGAAAGAAGTAATTGTGGAGAAAAATCTCCAACCATGTAAATAGTTCATCTACCAATGGATATCCCCATCCACTTCACGTAGATTATAGACACAAAGTCACAATAAAAGAAGCTCACTAAGAGCAAGGAAGTGGAGAAGTAGAATCTTATTTCTCATATGGTACATAAATAAGTTGATGATGGGTCCAAGCATAAGCTAACAATGGAGATAAAATCAACATAGCCAGACACTTCATCTAAATGCACATAGGAGGATATGAGAGATGGGGATGCTATAATAATATGATTTACACATCTCACTTTTCAACCTTCATCAACAATTGTAAAGACTGTAATTATACCCATGTTATCTAAGGATCACCCACTATTCCAAAACAAGTTGAGGCCACATAGACCACTCCTCCACAAACGTCATATGGGACTCCACCTCCTACTTCTTTTACTTATCAATCCCTCTCAAACCAAATTCAAGTCTCACAAAAACCTAATCTTTCTATGAAATCCAAGTTCTAGCACTTAGCCCTCATGGATATTCCTTATGCACCCTCCTATCACACCATTTTTTCATTACTCCTCTCTCTATTATAGTTCCTTCCCACCACAACCTCCACTATTTTCGTAGCGATGTCCCCACCCACCACTAAAGCATATCTTGATTTTTATAATCTTTCCTTGGATAAATATTTGGAGGGTGCTTCTACTATTCAAGAATCCCTCACACAGATTGTTGTTTCTTTATAAAATAAGGTGTTTGAGTTGTATTAGGATAACTTTGACCTATGGAGTGTGATCAACAACACTATTAATTAGATTAAATACTCCTACCCCACCCTTTACTACCAAGTTATGGGCCCTCATTTTATGATGGATCACATGAAACTTCTAAAATAAGTGGCCTAGCTTATGAAGGATTGGGTGAGCATTGAACAAGTTAAACATCTTGAATTACAAGGCCTAGTTATAAACAAAGATTCAAATGAGTTATGAAAGATCTAGGAGTTTTATCAAGATGACCTCACTACTACAACTAGCTAGGCCATGGCTATAGCCCATGAGTTAATAGAAGTAAATCCTAAGTGGATACAATACGGAATGGTGTGATCCTTGAATTTAATACCATAAGTTATTAAAAAACCATAATGTGTGATCCCTTTATCACTACTAATGTGTTTTTGTCTACATTTCAAGCATTTGTGCAAGCTCGAGACTCTTTTATGCATCAATTATAGGCTTGACAGACTCTTTTGTGTCGTGTTAGTTGATATACAACATGATTTTAGAGTAGGTTTAGATGCTTGAAACCTAAAATTAATCCAATTATAGAGGGAAACAACATCAAATTATCACTATGGAAAGGTCATATGCTTTTTATATATAGTGGACACCATTATATAAAAGTTGCACCCCCAAAATATAAATGGTGTACATCCTTATATAAATTTTATGCACCCTTTATAAAGTATATGCATCCTTTATAAATTAATTAAACCCTTATATAAAGGGTGTGCACTCTTTATAAAGGGCATACACTCTTCTATAAAGAGAATGCTCTTTTTTCGAAGCGAAGAACTTAATTAAATGCATAATTACATTGAAATATACCACTTAAAAGGTCATGTGTGATATTTATAAGGCCACACACCTTTTTAGTAGCTAACATAATCTATAAAAACATTCATGCCCATATATTTTACTCTATCATTTCACATTTTACCAACATTGAACTAATTTTTATAGTTGAGAGTCTACAAAATTTTCATTTAGTTCTCTCAATTTGTGTCAACTAATTATTTATTTTCAATTTTAATCTTAATTTGAATTGAAATCATAAATATATATGATCATCTTGGGTATTTTATTCAAAATACTTATTAAGGAGCTAAAAAATGAATAAATTGAAGTCAAGATTAAAAAATAAAGAAAAAACATGCTAATAGGAGTGCATGAATAAGAACTTTTGGTGTAGGTAAAGGTTTTTTTTCCACACCAATTAATATTTCAATTGAAAATAACATAATAAATTCCATTAAAATTAATTTAGATATATATTAAAATGAGATACAAGTTGATCAATCCTTATTAAATGATGAAACTTGATATTTATCTAAATATGTAACTATTGAATTTTTATTGAGTGATAAAACACATTGAGAAACAAAATATAATGAACCATCCATCCATAATAAAGTTTTTTAGCATGATGATAATGGACATAACGTTATTACTCCAATTGAACTATCTCCTGATGAAGAGGAATTTGTGTTTCCTACATAATCTAATGTTTTGAAACACTCAAATAACCCTTTTGTGGTTGAAGTGATAACACCATTTAACTTAAGAAATAATGTAGCTTCTAAAGCCTCACCTCAAAGGATAATTGGATGAACACCAAGTTCTTTTATTTAAATATATGAGAAGTTAATAGAACCTATGCAAGGTAAAATGTAATCAAGAACAATTAAATGTTATGCTTAACTTTTATAGGTTTATGCATTTGATAAGAAAATCCATACAAAATGAATTCAACTATTTGTTCAATTGATGAAAGTGTGAAAAATGTATCATGCAATATATAATTTAGGGTTAAAATAGGAAATATAGAGGGAATAAATAATTCAATAGTAAGGAACCTAAGTAATGCTTTTGATGTAAGAAGGTATAAAACTCTAACAAAATATAATGTGGCAAGATGTTAAAAATGAAGTGTTTGGTGAGTAAGTTAATATTTAGAGGACAATTTATTAGTCAAAAAATTACAACACTAAAATTGAATAAAAAAAGTCTAATTAAAGTCATAAAAATAATAACAAGACTCAATGATCCTTTACTCATTAATTGTTTATCACTTAGTGATAGATACCCATGAAAAGATGAGGTATTAATTGATGGAATAAGACATTTTATTGAATTTTATTGGAATGATAAAATAAGGGTCTCACCTAATATAAAATATGTATTTAAAATAATAAAAGGTTTAAAAATTGTGATTCACATGCAAATCATTTCTTAGAAATGACCTAAACATAATGTTATAATGTATTTATTGAATAATCTAATTTACAATTGATAATTAAGCAAATTTCATTTGATATGTGCAAGTTTTCTACATAAAAAAAACCAAACATGGACCACATGTTGTTTTCAGATCCATGTTTAATTTTCTATGCATTTTTTATCATGTATTTTATTCTTTACATATTGATGAGATTATGCAGGAATGTGTGGTGATTTCTCTACCTAAAACATAAAGAGCATTAATCCCATGTATTTTATGTCAAAGACTTGAAGGACAAATTTTTATGCCAAAGAATGTTTAAATAAAATATGTAAAACTTATGGTGGTTTATCACATTTGACAAACTATATAAAATAAAAAATTTCTTATGAATTTGGAAAGCAATCAATTCATTTTGATAAGTAAAAATATGTAAAATATGAATTAAAATATGAAAATGAGTCATAAAGATATAGGTCGGCTACAACCCAAGTATCTCTATTTAATTTCATGTTTAAATTTAATAACAATATTATCTACTATTGTGTAAAACACATACACCAATAAAAATGGTTGGATAATATATTCATGTTTTTTCAAGATTAACTTTACACTTGGGACCATTGTTTCAGTTTGGGACTTTTCTAAAAGCTACACTATGATTTAACTTTTAAGGGTTATGGAATTTAATCCCTAGGTTATTAAAGATTACAAGCACAACAAATTAGGGTATAAAATATGCAATAAATAAAACCATTTATTTTTGAAATAATTAATCTAATTTTATATTTATAATAATAGCAATGAATTACACAAATAGCTACATATTTGGAAAATGACTAAGATGAAGGATCCATAGGCTAAAAATTGGTAAAATAAGTAGTTTGAGTGTCATAAACAATATTTAGGTATCATAAAGACTGCTATACAATAGTTAAATACCATGGAGAGTAGTGTTGTGGCACTAGTTTCCGTTTTTGGTTCTAATGTCCTCTTTGGGAGTACTTATGTTTGAGTCTAGTAAAGTTGTTATTGCGTGGATAAATAATGCTTCACTATCTGTAACCTATTTTGTCTAGTTTTTTATGTATATCATAGAGGGTACAATCCTATTTAATGAACAATAATTTAAATACCTTGTGATCTTAGTTTTTGTCATAAGGCGACAAACTAGAAACAAGGTCTAAAACAATGTGTGTTGAGCCTTTTTATTAAGATTCATACGTAAGTGAGAGTGGAGGTTATTTATATAGTTAGAGAGAACTAATGAGAATATAATAATACCTGTATGTCATAAATATGCTTAATTATATCCAATATTATTTGAATATTGAATTCAACAACAAGATAATCTTATTAAGGACCAGACAAAACTAAAGTGAATAATACCTAGTGAACCCCCTTTTCTAGGTAAGAAAAGGAAAGAGGTCAAATTTAGTACGATGAATAAGTCATAATGATGCAAGTATAACTCATATAGGTCTCTTCCACTAGGCCTTCTAGGTAATTATTAACTCATAACTCACTTTTGTTGTACTATTCATACATAGAAAATTTGTTAATACCTTTCTCAATATTGATCTCAATCAAAACCTTTATCTTTTCATAATCCAAATAAACTTACAAAGGTTTTATTTAAAAATTTACCATATACCAAACCCAATAAAAACACAATAAACTTGTTATATAGCTTTATTCTATACCAATTCCTTTATTGGTTCAGGTTTTCCTTACTACTAGAGGTCTTGTTGATTAGAATAGATCTAGAACATACTTTAAGGAATTAATTTTATTATTTTAAGAAGTTATGATATTCATAACAATGTTATAAGGCCCAATAGTTCATGACTTATATTGATAGGTCCATTGTAGATTCTTTCAAGCAATATCATAAATTCCTTATCTTTTTTATCCTTTTAGGACCATTATTTTTATAGTATCATATAAATATTACTAAGTAAATCCTTTTTTATATCTCAAAACTCTAATCATTTCATTATATTTTTCCTATTCTATTAAGAAACTTTTGACTATGCAAATAACTTTTGGCCTTACTTAGTAGAGAGAATACAAAGTTTTATTGACTTTGTCATAGATCTTGTCACACCTTCTTAGGATTATTAGACATCCATACTTATTATGTTTTAAAAAGAATTATTTAGTGAATATCAATTTTATAAAAATAATAATCAGATTTTAATCTTCAAAGATAGTTAAAATACGGCTTACACTACAAGCTATAGGTCTGCAAATTATACAATTGTGATATCTTCCTCCATAAGGTGTCACCATTATTAAAACCAACTCAAAGTCTTCAAATACAACTTGTTAAAACCTTATACATAGTTTATCACATATTTTTATATCTATATCTATCTCAATTAATAAATAAATATATAAAATCAAGATATGTAAAGCTTATCTATAGGTTTGTCAGTGATAGAACCAACACATCTCCCTCATTAGACAATTCTACAAACATATCACCCCAAAACATACAAGGTAAAATGAATTTTAATGACTTTTAAATGTATTAGGATTCATACAAACATTCACATAGATTTATTTAATGTATTATAAGATAAATAATATGTAACAATAGAAGATACATGGTCCATCCCTTTGTTTGATCTGAATAGATATCAAATTCCTTGAAGGTCTAGTAGGCCAATGTTTTAAACTTTTATTGTTTTATTATGTAAATCCTACTATATATTAAAGGGATGTGTCTATTATTAATCTAGAATAAAGTTGGAATTCATGATTCTATGGAACTTTCCATAAATAATAAGCACATGGATAAAAAATAACTTATTTGTAAATATAAAGAGTTTTTTACAGATCAAGCTATTGGAGATTGTTGAGCAGACAAAGAGGATTCTTTCATATTTTCATTATTTTTCAATATCTAACTCTAGGTAGTAGTGCCCCTCTTAGGATAGTATTTCCATGTGGTGTTAGTGTCTAATTACAGCACTAGTTTCCTCTTTGTATTGATTATCTATAATTTCTAGGGAAGTTATGGAAATTTCTAATTGTCTTATAGGTGATTTTGTGTCACATAGGGGATTTTTTGTGTTATTGTTTTGGTTTAATATTATCTAAAACCCTAATTAATACCTTCACACATGATAAAAATAACTAATCAAATGTAAAAGTAAATGACAAATTGGGTTGTGGAATGTTACAATCATGCAAATTTGAACCCATGTTGTCCTAGCCACTGCCTATATTTACCCTAATGTTGGGGGTCTCAAATCACAAATAGTTCTCCCTTAGGAAATGTGCAACATAAACATGTAAAATATGCTAAAATGAATTTTTCCTAGGCCATCTTTGATTAAACATGCAAATGTCTAGGTGTCAAATTTGTGTATTAAGTAGAGTATTTGAGCTATACTATTGGTTGATTTTATGTAAATAAGTGCCAAAATAGTAATTGCTAATTGTAAAATTCCTTTTGAGGCTTTTTATATAATATTATATTGGTTTTAAATATAATATGTTATTTACTCACTAACAAGTCATGAAAAAGATATAAAACACATAAGAGAAGGGTCATAAACGGGTTTGGACTAAAAATGGGTGAAATTGATTATTAGACACTAAATCCACAATTATACACTAACTCCATGTGTCACTATTATCCTAAAAGTAGTTATAATATCCTAAGGCTCAAAATATAGCAAAAATTAGGGATGACATGCTAGGGGCCGTGAAGACTGGGAAGATGTGACCCATGACTACTGGGAGTGTCAAAAATAGGGGAAGTAACTCACAATAAAGATCAAAAGATTCAAGATGACCATGTGAATAATTATTGTGACCATTAATAAGACCATTATGTGAAAGAGTAACAAAATACATAGTACTTGTGGTTGATTTACAAAATTAGGTGTTTATAGTTGAATTGGACCTAATTAGTCTTTTATTCAATTACAAACTATATAATATTAATAATTATTATTAATATGATAGAATCATAATATTTCATATAACCGCACTCAACTTAATAGGTTAAAACTCTTTATTAACCTCCAAACTCTTCTAGACCACACTTGTAGGGTTTCTAGACCAAAACCACTAGTTCTCTAGACTATATTTTGGCTCTAAATTCCTTTCTACACCTCAAATTGAATCTAAAACACTTTAATAACTTATAAAACATCAAAATGGACTTGATCACGAATTTTTATGTCCTTTTTATTTTTGTTTTGCTTGTAACATGAATTTTTGTTACTCATATTCTAACCTAAGGTTTATAGGACTATTAATAGGTTGAGAGGATATACAATTAAATATAAAGATTTAAAAATGATTTAAAGGAAAAAAAAAACCTATTTTTTTTCTTCCCTAACCCTACTCACCTTCTATAGTCTTCTTTCCATCATTTTACAAAATGAAATCATATATAACATGATTGTTTCCCTTCAAATTCTAAGGTTTAAGATTGTGGCAAGGCTTAGAATATTTTTATTATGACTACTTCACTTTAAATATTTGTTATGGTAATTTTTGGATTGGAAACTAATCTATTAAAAAAATTCCAAATTTATATGATGAATTGAAGCCAGAAAAAAACTTCAAACTCACTAAATACTCATTGGAGATTACTATGTATCCCTGATTTCACCTTCCTAAGTCAACATAGATTATGAATAATCATAAAATACATTAAATAAATCATGAAATTATAAAAATCACTCACTTAAATCATGGAATATATGAAACCAAAAATTTAATACTTTATGGAAGGATTCCTCATTAATTTTATTCAAAACACATACAGAATCCTTCATACCTATGCTGCACACTCTTACCTTCTTATTTTTTCAAGTCTTACCTTCATGGGATTTTATCAATATTTACACTCTCCTCCTAAAATATTATAAACTTGGTTTATTTATACTAAATCATCTTTAGATACTCAACAACTCATTCCTTATCTAGTTTTCCTCCTATGTGGTACTTACCTTGATTAGTCTTTATGTAGTTTTTGGACTGAATTGGATGTTGAAACAAATTTAAAATAGGTAATTATAATTTTAATACCCAAATATATTTTTAAAAATATGATTAATGAGGAAACATAATATTCTAAGATGACATACCTACTTGTCAAGGTCTTGAAAGGATTAGAAAAAGTCTATGTTTTTGTATTTTACTTAAGAAACTAGTCTAAGAGAAGTTGTAAACATGGTTATTTGATTAAATAATAACCTTAATAATATATTAAACCCATTATAATTCATAATGATCTTAGGTTTGGTAAAAAAATCCTTCATTAAATAAATAATAGACCTTAAAAAATGTCCTAAATGAATGTGTAAAGGGAAGAATATTATTTTTAGTTGAAGACTAATAAAAGATAATTTTTGAAGATCTAGTTAAAGTCAAATAATATCATATAGTGTGGAATAATACTGATTTGAGTTGAGACCAAGGTCAAATGAAGAGAGCTATAGTCTATAGGTTTAATTGCAAATGCCTAACATGATTGTTTGTGTTTTATGGATAGAGGTCATATTTTGGATATGATATAACTTTGATAAGATGAAGGATCTTCAAAAAATAATTAAGATAATTTAATCTCAAAAGGAGGATAAAATTCTATAATATACCTACTAATTATTTTTAAGAGAGGTCTAATTTCATCATGATCTCTTACCACATGGTTTGTAATAATTTTATTACATAATTATACGTAAATATCCCATACATTTAAGCAACATTTAATAGATTCAAAGGTTGATTTTCAATTCTCAAAAATATATTAAGACATACAATAATGTGACCATGGAATAGAATATGTAATAAAATTCAAAGAAAAACCAAAATGTGAAAATGATTAGAATATTTAAATAGTAAAATGGTGAACAATATATGTATATATAACATACATAAAATCCATATAAAGTCATAAAAAATGTGAACATGATATAATATCCCAAGTCAATGCCAAATAATGATACATCAAGGCATATAGGCATACAACAAAATTTCATAAGACATGATCTTAATCATCAAAATGAATTGATCTCTTTTGCTTGATTGTATAAGCCTATCCCTTGGATGCCCTTCCCACAAATAGAGGTGTCAAATCCTCTCAACTATTCATCTTATTCCACTCAAAACACACCTATAGATATAACTATTTGTATGCAAATATTATTGGAAACTTTAGACATGCACTAGAACAAGATACTTGGAAAAAGAAAAAGTTAAGATTTTAAAATGATAAATAAATTATTCATAGGTGTATTTACCTTAAGCTGGTGGTCACGATAAATTTGGAGCTAACACTCAATAAGGTCAATGATAGTTTCGTGTTAGTGAACAAGACTATGAATGGATAAACAATAGGATTCAATGGCATGCTTATGATAACATAAGGGCTGGGTCCCTACAAATGTGTGTGTGTGTGTGTGTGTGTGTGTGTGTGTGTGTGTGTGTGTGTGTGTGTGTGTGTGTGTGTGTGTGTGTGTGTGTGTGTGTGTGTGTGTGTGTGTGTGTGTGTGTGTGTGTGTGTGTGTGTGTGTAATTAAAAATTACCTCATAGATATTTAATCCAATTCACTAAATCACTGAAATATAATAGAAAAATTTAAAAATTAAATTTTCAACTATATCATGTCATGTCTGCTAATCATTTAAATAATATCACAAGTCATTTTTGGAGTAGTTTTCATACAAAATTATTTCATGCTCAACTATTTTCACATGTATAAAATACAATTGCAAAATGCACATCCATATTTACACGTAAACATTATAATAAAACTCATGTATCTTAGAGATTTACTATGTAGATGAAATCACATCAGTAACACCTATATTTTCTCCCTCCTAAATAGATGGTGGAGTGCTTATTGTGGTAATTAACTAAAAAAATAAAATATCATTATTAGTCACTTCAACATATATATACAACAACATACATGTATAATGAACTATAACATTAATTAATACTTAAAAGACACATTTGTATAGGCATATATAGGCCTACTAATAGCAACATACGTGTTCTTGTGACATCCAAAAACCTAATAGAACATAAAAAAACCATATAAATTATTGATATTTCTACGTGAAAAATAATTATTACCTTTTAAATTGTAGAAATATTTGAAATTTAATAAGTCTAACAATTTTTCTCTACAAGCAAATATTAAAGATACATGGAAAGTTATAACCAAGTTGTCTAGATAAAATGTAGATGATTGAAACATAATGAGATTGATCTCATTTAGGACCACAAAAATACCACCAGTAGGCTGCATGATATCTTCCCCCTTTTTAGGTCCATTTCATGTATCACCACATGATTTGTAATAGTGATCTCATTGAGCAATAACACTAAATGACGCCTCTCATGTCCACCCTCACCAGTAGGGGTATGAGAAACTTGGATCATTCTCTAAATTTTATTGGAATTTATAGGGTAGGATTTGAGGGGGATGCAGTTTGTTGATAAGTACTATTGCAGGATAATTAGGTTAACAATGCACACTTGATCTATCCTTTATAAAACCCTTTGTTCTATCCTAAAACTCCAAGATATGAAAATAGTCTGGAACATCATTCATCACAAACTCACAATACAATTTTATCAAAAAATAAATTAGGACCTCATTATTATTTCAACGTAGATGATCAAATACCATTCACCATCAATCCCATTTTTTTTATCAGTTCATGATTGCATAAGTGGATTGAAATCCATTTGGTATTCACAACTAGTAGCTAACCAATTTTCCCATCATTGAATAGGTCACAATTTGGGATTTGGTTATGTGTTTATCTCTCATAGTGGTTGTAAGCATTTTTTTCAAATATTATGCCCTATACCTATTGATATACTCATCCCACCTATCAATTTGACCCGTTAACAAGTTAATTTCACATAATAATGTTTGTAATGTGTTTGCCAAATAAATTTGGTGTAGGTTGTTTTCATGTTGATCCCTCAACATCCTAATCAAATTTTAATGTTTAATATTATTTTTAGTGATAGGGGATGTTAAGTCCTTTTGACTACCTTGGGGAGCTTGAAGAACTATAGGTGGGATAGGAGGGCTTTTTAGGTAAAGAGGGATTGGAAGGTTTTGTGGGTTATGAGGGATAGAAGGGTTTTGTGTTTTAGGATGGATAAGAGGGTTTTTTTGGTTACGAGTTATATGAGTACTTTTTGGGTTAGGATGGATGGGAAGGATAGGTTTTTATTCATTTCCACTTGGTACATTAGTCTTTGCATGTGCTGGAAAAAAAAGAAAAAATAATGTAAATAAAAATGAAACAAAATTAACTAATTTTATTTATAAGTAAACTAAAATGTGTTTAGATACATCTATTATGTGTGACATTATTAAATTCAAGTTGTTAGACAGTTTTTTTTTTACCTAGTCTCAGTCTCAATGTCATATTTCCTCTTGTTGTCTCCTAGTCAAGGTTTCCATTAATATAAATTGAGTGGCATCAATGCTTTGTACTTGGTTATAGAATTTAAAAACAAAAACTACATATGTAGTTTTAATGTGTTAAAATGGTGTATACTATCTTAGTGTATTAAACCACATACATGTTTTAGGCTTAGTGGTGTCACAAAACAATGTACACATTTTTAAAAACCATGTATTGAGAAGCATTTCCAATAATTCCAACATAGATTCTTATCTAATTTTTGTCCCACCATATTTGTGCACTTACCCTAATATAAGCTTTGGAACTATCAAAAGAGTTGATTCAACTATTCCCCTCTTAGTCTCTTTTTGAAATCATTTTATATGGGTTTCTGCTAACTTTTGGCTAGTGACTTTGTTCTGATAGTGACCTACATTACCACAATTCTATGTTTGTCTTATTTGCATTTATGGTTAATATCTCTCCCTAATTTTTATAAGGACATGAGATCCTTTTCATTTTTTTAACCTTATCCAATAAAAAATATTTAACTTAAGAAATTGGTATGTATTTTTATGGGGAAGTATGTTTTAAATGTCATATATTTCTATAAGATCTAAAAGGTTGACTATATTACAATGTTTGATGATTTGGACAAGTTTACAAAAACTATCATAGACACCATCAAGACCCAGAACATAAACATGAAAACAAAACATAAAATAATCCAATATCATAATTTCTAAGAATTTGGTGCCATCCTTAAGCTTGGAGAAATTATCTTCCCCTAAAGGATGCTTACTCGAAGTCATACATGTTATAACTACACATGAGCTACTGAAGTACCGTCTTTTCAAAATAGTAAAGTCCCCTTGTATGGAATCATCTTAATAAACCACTAAGTCAAGTTTAATGTAACTACAGAAGGTGAAATAAAATTTGGGGAAGTGGCCTCACCCCTTATTTTTAAGAGTGGTTTGGGAAATATTGATTTTAATAGAGTCTTAGAATGGACTATAACTCTTTGATCTAGCCTACAATTTATTTATTTTTGAAAAATCCCATCAAAATGTACCTTCAAGGTATCTCCTATGATATAACTTTCAAACTTTCACAAATTGTAATTTTTCCTTCAAGGTATCTCCTAAGACATACCTTCGTGTTACTCATGAAAGCATTACAAGGGTATTTCAAATCCTTTAAAGTAATTTCCTATGCGATAAATAGTAGGTCATTTTTAATGGTCATACATTAAATGGGATGTTGAATGTATCTCCAAATAGTTACCTTCAACATGCACACAAATACAATTTTCCTTCATCTTGAAGGTAGAAATTGAAGGGCCTTATAATACCTTCAAGGGTACCTTTAAGGTATCTCCTAAGAGATACCTTCCAGCTACCCATGAAGTATTACAAATGTTTCAAACATTATTTGATAAAGTGAAAAAGATTTGTACCCCATATTTTGATACTCACAAATCCCCAAAAGTATCACTCTTGGCATACCTTGATTAAAATAAGCTCATGGAAGATACCTCAAAGGGCATTATCATACATTCAATGGAAGACACACATGAGTGGAATTTTCCTTCACCTTTAAGGTACTACTGAGTGATAACATGAAGGGCCTTGTGATACCTTAAGGGGTACCTTTAAGGTATCTCTTAAGAGATACTTCTCAAAAATCCACAATAATGGATATTTTCTTCAATTTATATCCTATGAAATACATTCAAGTTACCCATGAATCTATTGCAATTCTATTAGCGGCATCTCCTATAAGATACCTTAAAAAGTCTTTCCATACATTCTAGAGGACATAGAGGTTATATCCTAGGAGATAACTTCAATATGCATATAAGTGGAATTTTCCTTCATGTTAAAGGAACTATTAAGTTGGTTGGAAAGCAAAGGCTTCTTAGAATGGATCTTTTGAGATGAATAAAAAGTTTTTAGTGTTTCATCATCCTAAACTCCATGGATATGCTAGGTGGCACTCTTTGGATGTAATGGAGACATAGAAACTTTATGAGGTCATGAATAAGATTTAAATTTAGAATGATTTTCACCACATATTTTGGTACTCTTGTATCCCTATAAGTATTGCACTATGCATCACTTTATTAAAATGAGATCGCATAAGATTAATTTTTTTTTTATGTGGTATAATGCCTTGGGCTTCAATTATCTATGAACCTTTGATATCTCACCATGTGGCATTGATATCATTAACCCATGGCATGTAAGGTTCAATCACAATGAGAGGCATAAATCCACTTATTAAATAGGATTTCACACTTTACATCATTTAGAGGAATCCACCCTGAGTATGCAGTAATCACGATTGACAATGTGCAAAGAAACAAATTAATGAATAAATGGTAGTTGTCTCAAAGTTGATGATTGAACATTACTAATTAATGAAGGTATGACATATTGTATGTATTTTAACCCATTAAAGTTGGCTGACATTTTCATAATGAAATGAGTATTTAACCTAACTTTATTTATATCCATTAATGGTGCACAAATACATTCAATGTTTGAAACTTGTGAATGATATTTACAAAATCTACATCGAATGTGAATTAACTTAGTCATTACTCTCAAGTGAACACTCTATCTTCAAACTCTCATACATTCAAACTCCCTAATTCCTTAGAGATATTTGTGAATTCAAACCAATCTTTTTGACATAACTAGATGCATACATCTATTTCTATATTGGCATTAACTTCCAAATAATCTAATGTCCCTTCTCTATATGTTTTCACTAGTGTGACTTATTATATCAATACAGTGTTGGATAAAAGTACTTTCGATTTCAAATTCTACCATTATTATACACTATGGGATGAGTTAGAATTATTAATAACTTACTCATTTCAAGACAAAATTACACTAGCCTATAAGCAACACATTGATTATTTGCTTCCCATCAAAGCATAAGGTCTTCATCAGGCAACTTGGAAACTAGAGGTAGTGCAATGTATATACCTTCTCATATATTTATTTTTGAATGACACTTTTGATATTGATTGCTTATATATTATGAAAAATAATAATGTGGTTGCATATATTTAGAGTAGGGATTTTGAGAGGTCTATTAGGTTATATGCCCCTTAAATATCCCACAATCAAAATTTAGCTAATGTCTGGCTTGAACAAAACATCGTAGAGGGAAAATTAAAAGATTGTCTTATCAAGGGTCAAAAATTAAATATTGAAGGTAGAGTTAAATCTAATTGTATCATTAAATTTATGCTCAGGGTGAGGATAACAATGGATCCATTAAGTAGACTATATGTCTTTTTGAATATTGCATATGTCTAGGTTGAGTGGGTTTCGTTGTTAGAAATTTTGTTGACCTCTAATCAATTAGTTACACTAGTATAAATGATTTGTGCTAGATTAAATTCTAAAATGATCTATCCAGAAAAAAAAAACATAAGATGGCAGGTTTTACATGATGTCTTATTTACTAGATGTTGTTATGAGAACTGTTTATCAAATCTATGGTGAGTTATGGAGACCCTTAGAATAATATGTGGCTAATATAATTAGTGAATATCATTATTTTATGTTCATTCATAGATATAGGTATGAAATTGAAAAAATATACAATGAATTTTACCTTCATATATATAATTAATCCATGGGAAATTTATTCCCAAGTTGTTCGATAACATTTTTAGGACACTCCACAAATAGAGAGACTATTATTTATATCCAGATGTTACTATTCTTCATATTAAAGGGACAAGTATTTATATCTTATTTATACCACACCATATTTTAGATAATATTATTAAACAATAAATATATTTTTATGATTATAATAGTATTGATGAGGAACTAGATCATAGGCATCTAGCTTATTATTTTAAGACTACAATGATAATCAACCAAATGTAGTATGTGGTGAGATCACATTTCAACCAGGCAAGAAAAATCATGATTAATTATAGTCTAAAATTATAACCATTAAAATATTGGGATCCATGGAAAAGGGTTATAGGATACCTTCATCATCTTAAGGAGAAGAAGAAGCTACATGTTTCATATGGGCATGAGGACTATGGCCATGATTCTATATTTTGGAATGCACGTGATGATTAAGTGGTAAGAAAGAATATGAATTATTGTTCGATGTCCATGGTCTAGTCTCTAACATTACAATATAATTTTTAGTCCATTTAGGAATAAACTAAGAGGTCATCGAATGACCAGTGGGGACCATCTTAGCCTCATGTCTCTTAGAAATATGATCAACCTCATTCTCCATTATAAGAGCCTATAATTGAGCAAAAAATTGAATCTAATGTACAAAGGGAGTCTAATCCTTAGTTTAGAAAGGATATTATGATGGGTCTTCCAAGTCTCCAAGTCCCTTCCTCTAAAATATCTCATAACACAAAATATTTGGTCATAAAAACTACAAGTGATAGGTTGGCATATTTTCTATGTGAAGAAAGGAAGAGTAATTTTATGATGACTCATTTACTCCCTTAACAATTGTGACCCAGGTGAGTCTTCTATATTTATTGCAAGCTTATTTTTTTTCCATTCTAGTTGTTCTTAATTCTACCCCATATGTTATGCTTATCCCTTCATCACCTACATCCATTTGTGAAGATATCATTACTCAAGGTACCTCTACCATTTTACTTCCAAACACCTTTCAACCCACCTCCACAATAACTATTACCATGCATTCACCTCCATCTCTTGTGATGCCTTCCACCACTATTGTTCCTTCAATTGGGTCACCTCCTACTGAGAGCAAGTCATTTGAAGAAATAAAATGTATTGGTATATCTACTATTTAAGAGTATCCTTAGAGGGAAAAATAAGAGGAAGATGAGAAAGAAAATGAAGGATAAACTTAGGTAGAGTTGTTTGTGGAATAAGTAAAAAACTAATATCAGTGGTTAATTAATTGAATAATAAAGATGAATAATATGATTCTAAGGAAAAAATAACTATATCAAGGAAATATTGAAGAGAATTTCCTAGATGATGAACAGGTAGAGTTGGAAAAAGCTAAACCCTTGAGTCTAGGAGAGCAACAAGTCCTTACAGAATAACCAAATAAAAGGATAAATGAGGTAGTATCTTCTATTGTTTCTTCATTTATCAATGTTTAAATCTCATTTTTAAGTATTAATTTTGTTATATATTAATATTTTTTATTTATTCATCCTAAGGATTTATCAAATTTTTCACCTTAGTCAATAAAGACCCTAGAAAAGAGGGTGATTTTTGAAGACCAAAAACCTATGTCTATTTTTCATCCTCATAGCCCACCCATTTAAAAAATAATGTTGGATAAAATAGAAGATCATATTACCTAGGCCTCACTAGTATCCTTAGCCATAATTATAATGGAGATAAGGACCCCTAGTTTGGCTAGGTATATAGTTGAGGTCACACCAAGGAGAGAGTTACTTCTAGGGGAGAGAATTGTTCACCAACGTCTCCTATTTGTAGCTTAGATTAATAATTCAATAGTGCCTCAATTAATTACAAATCCTCCTATGAATCCTCCACCTTATTCATCTCAAGGATGAACTCTAATTGAATATGTAAGGGTTTTCATATCTCCCTAATGGGTGAAAGAGGTATAATACAATAGGGAAGAAAGACAAAATCTAGTTGTAACTAAATTTCCCACCTTCTCCACCAAGTTTGATAAGAAGAGTGGGAAAATTTAGAGTGTGATAAAGAGGATTTTTTTTCAAATTATTACAAGTGACAAGATGGAATTGAAGAATAGATAGAATATTTTTCCTCTTCTAATGAAACTGAAGAATAACCTAGGCGATCTTATAGAATATATTGAGGACTTCAAAATATTTGTTGATTCTACATGAGAAGCCTTGAACTAATTGAACCAAAGTTCTAAGGAGGAATTGATATGGTTGAAAAAAGTATAGATCATGTAATACCCTCAAAAATTAATTTCTAATGAGCAAAGTTCTTCCAATAATCTTTACGATATTTTGTATAGTATGCAAGCCTCCAAAATAGCCATCCAACCTAATTGGATAAACATCACCAAGGTGTGGCAAAAGATAAAATAATTTAAAGATAGATTGAAATTATTGATTTTGTGTTTTAATAATTTTTATTTCAACCATTTGAAAGTAATTTTTGATATGTATGTGGCCTGGTGCTTGAATCATGCCATTTCTAAAAGAGATGTCTCTCTTGAGTAACATAATCAGACAAAGGCATTTTTCAAAATCTTTACCAGATATGATATTGAGGCCTTTAAAATTTTAACATGTATCAAAGGGTAACTCAAGTGATTAATACTACTAGAAATTTATTCAACATTTTAAATTTTTTAAACCTCCTTCATGTGGCAACAAATGGTTCACCACTGCAAGGATGATATTTTGAGATAAAATTTGAAGACAAAATTAAAATTTTGTCTCTAACTTATCTTCCTTTTTTATATTTTAATTTTTAAACTTAATGTTTATATTTTTTATGTAAATAAGGTGATATAACAGAAATAATTTTACTATTATTTTCATCAAAACTATAGCCTCTACACACAAGATGTTGAGATAGTGAGGGCTAAAGCTCGAGCATGTGAATCTAGTGGATCTAGTCATGGTCATGTTGAAATAAGGCATAGGTAGGAAGAAAGATACTACTAGTCTTGCTATGTTATGTGTTGATTAAATATTGGAACTCTCAAATGGATCTTGTCTTTTTAATTTTAGTAAATGGTGCATCATAACTCGCATGTATCTTTCATTATTTTAAACAATTGTACATGCTCCTACAATAGAGGAATAGAAAAATCAATGCATATGAGAGTTTGTTGAAGGTAATATTTTGTTTTTTTATGTAGTTAAGGGAAATGGAGAATGGAATATATGTAAAATAATCTATATCCCCTATGTGTTTTAGCTTGAATGGATATATATACACTTGCTAAATTATGGTAGGGTTGTAGAGAAACAATAGGCAATAGGTTTTTAGATATATATCGAGCTGAGTGTGTGCATGATGAAGGGTAGAAAAGACATTGTGTTAAGCTACATGTGACATGGCATGAAGATAGAATTTGAGAACGATTATATAAGAGCACCTAGGATGGGAAGAAGTTCTAATAGAGGCTTTAGGTGAGTAGATGAGCTACATTTTTCATGTTTATAGTATGTCTGATGGATATGGGGTTCTTTTATTTATGATGGGTGTTACTAGGTTTGGTGTAATATTTAGTGGGTACACATTTATTGTACTGATTTTTAAACATGGGAACAATTTACTTGTTAAAGGGTACAAATTACCTAGGGAACTTGAGCTATGGCTATTCATTTGGTTTTATCATAGTCACTAGGAAACTCTATTACAAGGATGAGGAACCCATACCCACATATTTTGGTTACCATATTTATATATAATACAATCTTACACTTATTTTTTTACTTGTGAACCTTGATTTGACTAGCCTCTAGTCTCATCCTCTATCTTCGCATCTCTAATCAACTAGGGATTTTACACATACATCACGAACAACAAATGGGTCTCTATCCTAGAGAACATATGCCTCAAACATGTTGTATTTTCTCTTGTTAAAGAATATTCCCCAGTTTTTTGATATTGCACATATGAACATGATGTTTGTTTAGCAAAGAGGTGAATCAGATGGGTACATGGTGTAGGATTCCATCTAGCAGTGGTAGTTGAGATTGTGTGTAGTTATTGTGGGACTTGTGATATCCAAAATCTTGGTTACTATTTTATGTTCCTTGGAATAATATAATGGTATTCAATTTTTATTCATTAATCCAATAATAAAACTAATAAAATGCACCCATGGTATATGGGTTATTATGTTCCTTATAAGTGAATAAAAGGGTCCATCGTCTCCACTGATAAAATGTGACCTAGTGGAGAGAAATAATGCAGCTATAGAAACTTCAATACCATGTGATGTAGTGGGGTTTTGGATGCCTAACCTAGTCAAGGCTAGACTCATAGTTTCCTCCTATTTTTCTTGGATTAAACAACATAGATCCCTAATGGTAACCTTGACAAGGGTATGAAAATAATGGGTCTCAAAAACTTATAAAAAATCATTAATGAGTCAGAAAATCAATTGAGGTAGTTTTAGTTTGCATATTCAATACGAGGTGGTATATTGACTATGGATTGCATTGTTCCTTTTTTTCTATTTAATGGGTATGAATGCTATACTATACTATATTTTAGTGCATACTCCTTATGGCTATGATATCTATAAATTAGATTTATTTTAAAATTTAGTCACGATTTAAATCTTCAATGATCATGAACTTTTTACTCATGCCTAAATATGTACACCTTATTGAATTAGGGAGATTAGTGAACCCTAACCTCTTTATTTAATGTCGATATGGATGCCTATAATTTGGCTTTGTATAAGTGTTAGTCATGATTGTGTGATTATGAACTCCACATATATCCTTGTAAATTACTATTTGAAAACTAGTTATAGGCAATCTATGACCTAGGGAGATTAGTGAAAAACAATCTCTTTTTTATGTTTCAATTTTATATATATATCCTATAGGCAATGATTGCCAATAGTAATTTTTTTGTAACTATGTCGAATCAGATCTTATCTATATTTTGACTTGAAGTAGTACCTCCTTTGATTACTACAATACTCATCAATTCAATATTATAGATTTGTTAGAAATAAACATCCCAAATGCAATCATGAGCTGTATCCAATAATCTAAGTTTAGTGAGTTTGGATTTAATCAACTTCATATATTTTTTTTCTAGGCTCCCTAGTTCAAATATTTTTGCACTGATGAACCCAATATAGATCAAAATCTGAATTACATATTGTACATATACATAATTAACCCTACATTCAAGTATTTATTTATAAGTTTTCATCAATATAGATGAGGATTTTGATGGTTTATCTATGATGGTTTACCATGAAGAGATGCAACACAAGATTTTGAAGATATAGGCCATAGTGAATTATTACAATAGTTGATGTATATCTACTTGGTTAGAGTTTTTGATGTGTTTAAAGGTGATGTTGTTCATACCAAGGATGATACCACTCCCTCTAATTCTACCTAGAAAGATAAGGCTGATTTAAGATAAATACAAGCTTTTGTTATTAAAGATGATGGGCCCATTGCCATCATGAAATTGCTTCAATTTCTAGTACTCCTACTAATTTGTTGGTGTTGTGTATGGAATCAAAATTATCCTAACAGAATACCAACCATCTCAACCATCTTCATAGAAATATTATTTTACATAGTATCCTTGAATTCTAATTTTAATGGCCATATATCTAGTTATCGACTTCTCTACCAGAGATTTAGTTAGCATTTTAGAATTTTTGTTTAGTGGAGACAATTTGGCTCTGTCAAAGAGTTAGTTTATCTAATGAAAAGGATATTTTAATTCTTTTTATATCTAAATATTTAAGTATGATCTAATCATATAAAATAATTTATTTTTAATATGTTGATGGTTTTCAAATGCTTACAAAATAATTTTTTGGATTTCCTTTATGTTCTCAGGGGGGATAGTGTACTGATTTTGTGTGATCATAGTTTTATGACTTTTTACTCTACCAAAATAAGGATGGACATTGATGCATGATATATTTGAGTATGTTTTATATTGCATTAAAAAATTTATTATAACTAAGGATGTTCTTATTCAATCATTAAACTTTTATCCATTTTTACACTCTAAATTGTTTAACTCTAACATAGGGCACATGAGAGCTTGGTTGTCTACCACTTTTGAAAAGAGCCATAATATGAATGATTCTCATGATATATGTATTAAGTCTTACATTAGAACATAAAATTTGTTAACATATTATTATCTATTAGATTGAATATAAATATTAAGAGTACTACCAAATGCTCTAACATTGTCATCAGAAATTACACTTCTTTGTATTAATAGTTGTATAAAATTACTATCAGTAAAGTTTAAAAGCTTTTAATCTTTGGGTGAAACATTATTTAAGTGTTTTCTATCTTGTGATTATCTCAAATGTCAAAGGTTGAGATAGGTTTTTTGTATCTTGTGATGACATTTATGTTGCTCTTGTGTTGATCAACATGAACAATTTCATGTTGAAATTAATAATCCAATTAGTAATGGTTAGAGGACATGCTTTGTGTTGGTTGAATATTTTGTCAATCAGCATACTGATAAACAAAAATAGGTCTGATCAGCCAAAGTAGGAAGATTAGTCATCTAAATGTGTAGTTTTACCACATCAGAAAGACACTGATCTCTCCTCTCATCAAGGGGAGGTTCCCTATAGGTATGATATATATATATATATATATATATATATATATATATATATATATATATATATATATATATATATATAGAAAATAATACTCATGGGTGGAACAAACCATCCATCTCTTTTCTTTTAGAGATGATGCACTCAGATCAAAGGAAAAACTCAAGGGAAATGATAGACAGTACTTATCTTCTTTTAGAATTACTATTCAGCAAACCATAAGAATACTCCTTATAATAACAACAAAATGTAGCAAAGGATGCAATAACCAACAAATTGAGATGCAGCTCAAAGTTTTCACCTGGATTGCTCAAGAGTAAGATACAAAGGACAATGAGGGCACAAAGTCACCTCAAGGTCCTTTACACAGAAATGAAAAGAAAAGAAACTAAAGGTGATTATGGAGGCACAAAGTCTCTCCACATTCAACTCTTTAGGTCACCTTTTTTAACTGTTGTCACCAATTCTACTTGTTAAATTAAAGGAACAAAAGACATATTGAAGAAAAAGACATAAGAATGATTTCCTCAATAACAAAGATATTACAGCACAAAGTCTGAAAAACCACTTCCTTTCTTATTCCAATAACAAAATATGGTCAGTAATCTAAGCTCAAAGTCTCAGTAATGCCTTACAATTTAGGCAGAGTTTCATTCTAATTGTCCAAAAAAGAGATCCTTATTACAATCAAAGAAAGTCCCTTATATAGCCTCTTAAAAAGGATATGGGAACAATCAATACATCAATTTGTGTTGGAACCTGTTAAGGAGACGCGCAGGAACTAAGGGGTGCTTTACCCATTTGATTTTATCAATGCAAGGAAATAAGTCGTGCTTATTGAAAATTGTAACTTCCCTAGTGATCTGATCTTATATTCATCATTCCTCCTTGTTTGGTTAATTGAATTAGGCCCTGGATTTGATTTATTGTTATGTTCTTCTCCGCATTTTGCTGGTCTTGGCTTTGAGATCTATGAATGTATGCTGGTCTATATGTTTTAAAGGATCAATGGCTAATTCACTATGTTAAATTTGATGTTTCCAAGTGCATCATTCCTTTGTCTTCTTTTGGCTTTTCTATTTGGATCTTTTCCGAATTATACTTGCCTTTTTGGGCCTTAAGGAATGACCTATTTTGAGTCGGGAAGAGTGTCCTGCAATGGTATCTACCCTTTGGGCAGTCTTTGAATGACATTTGGGCTCCTTTGAACTTAGGATATGAACCATTCCATTAAAACAAGACATTGAACTAATCAGTTGAACCAAAAATGGTTCAAGCTAATGGTTCAATTTGAGTGAACCAAACCAGTGAACTAAGCATTGAACCGAATGTTGAACTTGGTCATTGAACCAAACGTTGAACTTGGTCATTGAACCAAATTTTGGTTCAACAGTTCAAATAAAGCTTTGAACAGACTGACGAACTACTTGATTGAACCAAAGAATGAGTCAAAGTGTTGAACCGCTTGATTGAACCTGCCTTTGAACCATTTGACGTTGAACCAAAAGATGAACCAAATGTTGAACCTGTTGTCGATGCTTGTTGATGGAAATTTCTATTTGAACCAAGGTAATGAACTAATTTTGAAAATGACCAATTGTTAGAAACTAATTTCTTTTGATTGATCACACCTGTAGAAGTCATGAAACCCGTTGAACTTGTAGAAATAAGCCTATTTACAGTCCATAGATTTTTGAAAAGCTTGAAAAATGAGGAGTTTGAATGCCCAAGACAAAATTTGGAAAGGGAAGAGATAATTTTGGTCTGTAAGACCAAAATAATTCAAATGTTGTCCCAAAAATGAGTGATATTTTTGGGGGACAATAGCTGGCTCCAGTTGGGGAACTTCTATCAATTGCAAAATGAATTAAAAGGAGTAAAATCTAGAATCTCGAGTGTCTTCAAGTATGCCATTGGGTTATAGAGTCATGCTACCCAAAAATGAAAGGCATCAAAAATAGAAACAAACAAAACAAAATATAATTAAAAACTATACAAATATACATATATGCATATGTAATGATTTGATACTTCAAGAATTGAAGTATTTCAGATGCTGCTTCTTGAGAGACAGTGAAAATAGTGCGCCATCTTAGTAAACCAACAAGAAGACATTTTGTCCCCAAAAATGGTGAAGGACGAATGGAGATATCCACCAAAAAACCAATTTTTTGCATCTTCCTCTTGGTCTTTCCTTCTTTTTGCTCTATAGTAGGACGTGGTCTTAAAACTAAAAACCATAGCTCCTTCTTCTCCCTGTGAAGGGTTCTTTTGCCTGATTTTGATTTGTAGCAGCATGGTCCATTACCATAATTGGTTATTCTTCTAGTTTAGTCTAGCATATGATTGGATTGTCCACATCAAACTCTTGATAAACTATCAACTTAACATCTCTTTTGATGTGAAGGAGTTTGACTTCTTCATCTTGAGCAGTGTTCAATCCGAGCAATAGTGGTCTATATCCAGCTGTGGAAAAAATGTTGACTTGTAAATTACATGAAGGAAGAATATCTCCTTGAGGAGATATCAACACAGTCCCAAATTTGTCATTGGTGCAAGAATTGTTGTCATCATCAGAAGCTGATCTCCTATCAGATTTCTCTTCTTTAGAGATAGAATATCCTTCCTTATTTATACTGCATCCCACAAATTCTCTTGAAATCTTGTTTGGATCAATTCTTGGATTTCCAACTATAGGAATTTCATCTAAAAAAACATGAACATCCTCTATGGTTAAGAAGTAATTACCCCTACCTAAAGGCTCAAATAGAATTTGAGCTACAAGGGCCATTTGGGTGGCCACAATTTTTACCTCAGACAGTTTGCACTTGGTTCTCCATCAATGTCCAATTGCTTAGGATTAGCTTTCAGGGATTCAAACTTAGTCATCTAAATTTTGGATTTCTTGACATGATTAATCATGTCAAATGATTGGAATGGGCTTGGAAGAGAAGATGGGAGTTCATCATTTTGATTTTTGAGAGGGGGAGGAATGGTTTGAAAATTTGAAGTAGGTGCAAAGATGTTCGATGTACTTACTTCTTTGGTAATCACTGGGTCCTTTGATTGAAAAGGAAGAGGGGTTCTCTGCTTAGCAATTGAAATTATTGGTTAGGGTTGTTCCTCTATCTTCTCTTTGTCAGCCTGCTAGGCTGACTAATTCTAGGACTAGGTGAATATTATGTATGATCCTTTGATTACTTCACCTTCACTTCTAGATTCATCCTGGTAATTAAGGAAACCAATGTGGGAGTCACCAAATAATTCTTCTAGATCCTCCCTAAAGAGATCAGTGCCATTTTCTTGCTCTCACTCAGGTTGGAAATAGGAGACATGCTCTATTTTTAGATATCCAACTATCGAGTTTGTTGGAGGTGATTCAAGGGCAAGATTCTTTTATGGGGGAGTAAAATTATTTTGTTGCCCTTGACTTTTGGCAGCGTTGCCTTGATATGGCTGATTAGGGAATGTCCTCTTTGGTATATCTTTATATAGAGGAGCAGAAGACATACTTGGTGTCATTTGCCTTTTCAAGGCTAGCAATTCATTTGCCAGCTTTTGCACCATTAGATCAATGGTGTTTGTAGATGAATATTCAGAAGATGATGAAGCTCTAATTTTGTTATGATCTCTCCTTATCTTTCCTGCTAAGATAAGGTCATCTTCTAGCTCAGAAGCCAAGTCTTGAGTAGCCTCAAGGTCTATTTGTCTAGCCCATCTCAATAGAAAACTCACTTTAGGCAGCTATGAAGTGATGAAGAAACACATGAGATTCTGAGGTATCAGCTGGGTGATCATGGGAATCTTATGCCTCAGCTTGTTAAACCTGGCAATGAAGTCCTTCATAGGTTCATGGGGCTCCTTCTTCATCTATGTGAGCTAGGCCAACAAGGCATGTGCATCTTTTACAAGTTTGAACCTTGCTTCAAACTTGGCTTTGATAGTGTCCCAGTCAGTCACTGATCCAATTTGTAGATGGTAAAACCAATCTACAACAGCACCTTATAATGTCTCCATGAAAATCCTGACTGCCACATCTTCAAATTCCACCCCTATCACACCACAAGCTATGGTGAAGGCTGCAATGTGTTCATCAAGGTGGACTCTTCCATCACCAATGAATTTGGGGAAATTCTTCCTTGAACTAAGTGGTAGCTCATGCAAAGGTGGAGTCAAGTTGAGTGGTCCAAAAGAGTTACCCCAAGGGCCTCGAAATGCCATGATTTAATTATGAACAATAGGGATAACACATCTGAGTGGACTTCCTAGAATATGAGACAAAAATGGAAAAGAACGTGGCCCTACTTTAGCTTAAAAGCTTGAGGCTTCAAATTGTGCTTTCTTTCCCAGCAGCTCTGGTTTTGCAGACCCAATAATATAATGGAGATGGATGAAAATGGTAAGGCTATAAATGCATAATGGGTAAGACATGAAACAACATTGCCAGAGTCTGTAATGGATAAGGTTATAATGATAATGGGTTATATAGGTGATGTTTTAATTTGAAACTTGAGGTTCCAAATTGCACAATATTGTGTATATCCCCAGCAGAGTCACCAAAAACTATTGGTTGAATATTTTGTTGATCATCATACTGATAAACAAAAATAGGTCCAATTAGCCAAAGTAGGAAGATTAGTCATCCAAATGTGTAGTTTTACCACATCAAAAAGACACTGATCTCTCCTCTCATCAAGGGGAGGTTCCCTATAGGTATGCTATATATATATATATATATATATATATATATATATATATATATATATATATATATATATATATATATATATATAGAAAATAATACTCATGGGTGGGATAAACCATCCATCTCTCTTCTTTCAGAGATGATGCACTCAGATCATAGGAAAAACTTAGGGGAAATGATAGATAGTACTTCTCTTCTTTTAGAAATACTATTCAGCAAACCACAAGAATACTCTTGGCAGTAACAACAAAATAATGCAATAACTGGCAAATTGAGATGCAACTCAAAGTCTTCACTTGGATTTCTCAAGAGTAAGATACGAAGGACAATGAGGGCACAAAGTCACCTTAAGGTCCTTTACATAGAAATGAAAAGAAAAAAAACTAAAGGCGATTATGAGGGCACAAAGTCTCTCCACAGTCGACTCTTCTTTTTAACTATTGTCACTAATTTTGCTTGTTGAATTAAAGGAATAGAAGATATATTGAAGAAAAAGACATAAGAAAAATTTCCTCAATAATAAAGATATTACAACATAAAGTTTGAAAAACCACTTGCTTTCTTATTCCAATAACAAAATATGGTTAGCAATCTGAGCTCAAAGTCTCAGCAATGCCTTACAATTTGGCCAGAGTTTCATTCTAATTGTCCAAAAAAGAGATCCTTATTACAATCAAAGAAAGTCCCTTATATAGCCTCTTAAGAAGGATTTGGGAACAATCAATACATCAATTTGCTTTGGATCTGTTAAGGAGATGTGTCAAAACTTAGGGGTGCTTTACCCATTTGATTTTATCATTGCAAGGAAATAAGTCACGCTTATTAAAAACTGTAACTTATATGGTGATTTGATCTTATCTTCATCATTCCTCCTTGTCTGATTAATTGAATGGGGCCCTAGATTTGATTTACTATTTTGTTCCTCTTTGCGTTTTGCTAGTCTTGGCTTTGAGATCTGTGAATGTATTCTGGTTTGTATGTTTTATAAGATCAACGGCTAATTAATTGTGTTGAATTTGATGTTTCTGAGTGCATCATTCCTTTATCTTCTTTCGGATTTTCTATTTGGCTCTTTTTTAAATTATACTTGCCTTTTTGGGCCTTAAGAAATGACCCATTTTGAGTCGAGAAGAGCCTCTCGCAAGGGTATCTACCCTTCGAGCAGTCTTTGAATGGCCTTCGGGCTCCTTTGAACTTACGCTATGAACCATTCCATTAAAACAAGACATTGAACCAATCGGTTGAACCAAAAATGGTTCAAGCCGATGGTTCAATTTGAGTGAACCAAACCGATGAACTAAGCATTGAACCAAACGTTGAACTTGGTCATTGAACCAAATGTTGAACTTGGTCGTTGAACCAAATTTTCGTTCAACGGTTCAAACAAAGCTTTGAACCGACTGATGAACTGCTCGATTGAACCAAAGAATGAATCAAAGCGCTAAATCGCTTGATTGATCCTACCTTTGAACCATTTGATGTTGAACTAAAAGATGAACCAAACATTGAACCTATTGTTGATGCTTGTCGATGGAAATTTCTATTTGAACCAAGGCGATGAACTAATTTTGAAATGACCAATTGTTAGAAACTAATTCCTTTTTATTGAACACACCTGTAGAAGTCATGAAACCCATTGAACTTGTAGAAATAAGCCTGTTTACAGTCTGTAGATTTCTGAAAAGCTTGAAAAATGAGGAATTTGAATGCCCAAGACAAAATTTGGAAAGGGAAGAGATAATTTTGGTCTGTAAGACCAAAATAATTCAAATTTTGTCCCAAAAATGAGTGATATTTTTGGGGGACAACACTTTGTATGTTTTAAATATAAGTTAAACTATCCTAAAAATGGCTATTTGTGATGTCAATTTTTAGATTGAGGTTTCAATACCATAACCCATTGAATATCATGACATTTGAGTTGATGTTCAGTTGAAGAAACACTATTGGTAAGGTACTCAAGGCCCTTTAGGTTACTATAAACACATTAAATGGTAGAGATGCATTGAATATTAGAACAAATACTAAGATCTCATTTATATAGGTCTTATAGGGTATTTAAAACAAGAAATGTAGAAATAAGGATAGGTCATTATTAGTTTCTAGTGGGTTTTATTGCCACTACTATAATGTATTATAGTGTTTTTTCCATTTTTTGTAAATTTGAAGAATATATTTTTTAATAATTTGGATTAAGCTATTAGATACATCCTCAATAAGGGTGAGATTTTAATATAATAATTGTAAAAAATCCAAACATAGTACCCTTATTACATGTGAGTTTATAAATAATGAGTAGGGCCATCTACAATGTGGTAATTGAGAAGGAATTGAACTTGGGATGTTGTCATGGGAAAAAAAATGGTAAGCCTCTTTGTAGTGCTTTGGTGGGAACAAAGTTTTACTATTAAGGTTGGTTTGTCTATAGAAAAATGAAAATTAGTAAACAAGTTATTTACTTTTATGTTACAAACTAGACAATAAATAGGAGCTCTAAAGTGGGAATTAACAAGAAGTCCAACATTACATGAAGCATGGATTTATCTAATTACATAAATAGAGATGTGGCAATACTAGTATATAGTATCATTTACTACACTAAGAATAGTCATGATTAAAATGAAGAGGAGTTGGTAGAGGTGACTCTCAATTTTCAACATAATGAAATTATATTATGTAGCAAGTCCCTGATAGGATTGAAGAGCTTGATTATGGAATGTTAACTATTGTGGATGGTATGGAGTGGAAGAGGTCTTCTGATTCTTATTTTAGTAGAATCTATTTGAGTCAATTTTTTTAGGAATTTATGATGAAAGCATTGTCTAAGGTGATAAATTTGTCATAGGAATTCATGGTAGAACTAAAGCAAATATATTGAAACCATTCCACTGCTTGAGGTAATACATTGGAGGATCCTCTGGCTATAAAGGTTTTAATAAAATAGAAGGCTAAAATATTTAGGAATGGATGAAAGGATCAGGTGGCTCTAAAGGGACTCATATTTTTGAGTAAAACTAAAATAAATAGTAATGAAAATGATTGGAAAGAGGAATTGTGATACTCTATCCAAGTGAAATTTCATCTCCTGGATAAAAAAGGATGGTTCCTATGCTCTAACTTTGACATAGACTGAATATAGTGTAGATATTAAAATATATAGTGTAGAACAATATGTTTAGAAGAATATTGAACTCAAATGCCATAGACTATATTTTGTACACATAAAAGTCCTTATTTTTAGATCATAATTTTAGAGTTCCTAGTGCTACAAAAAAGGTGTTGAGTCAATCGGGAAGCTATAACATCTAAAAAATCAAATTAAAGGTCATTCTCAATTTAAAATTTAAGGTGTACTCATGAGGACAACAAGATTATAATCCTTGCTAATCTAGTATGGTATGTGTTTCCTTTTCTAGTGATCATTATGACTTATACTAATGTGAATTTAATTGTTTATGGATTATTCATCAACTTTTTTTTCTATCATAGTTTTTAACACTATCTGTCAAATGTGATGTTAGCATATTTAGAAGTACAATTAAAAGTTTTAATAAAATTTCCAAAGAGATGCATCATAATTCTAAGCATGATTATAATCAGATTCTCTAATTTAGCCTTTATTCGAAAGGTTTAAAATCAATCCCTAACATTATTAATGTTCAAGATATTTTGATAAAAAAATCCCCCTCTTATAATTGGTGATATAATAAAATGCTTCAAATATAAACCCTTCCCTAAATAAAAAGCTGATATTTTTTTAAAACCTTGATATTTTTGATGAAAATTTTGAACATAAAAATATGGGAAACATTTCATCTATCATTAATAATTTTGAAAAAAATAACACATTTTTAGCTTTGGATTTATCCATCTCTTATTTTATAGAGGTGACCTTATACACAATGGACACATAGAATGCTACAGTGCCCTATAACTATTTCTTCTATGGTACTCTTAAGACATCTAATGATGTTTCCTACTAAAGGGGGAATGTTTCCAATGTTCCTAAAGTTTATGAAGGGTTGAGTCATGGCATTGTCACAATTTTAAGGGAGAAGGTGTTGTGTCAATCACTCACAATTGGAATGTCTCATAGCTAAACTCCTCCCAAAGGCAATTCCAATTGTTGCACACCTATTATAGATGTAAATGGTTCTTATTCTTGCTCTAGCTACTCTAATTTGGCTTGTTGTTCAGGCACTTGTTATTTTTATTCTATAAAATATTCTATATAATTCACATTTTTTATATTGTATTCATCTTGATTTCTCTTAGATTCTTCTACTTCATTCATATTGAGCTCATTCTAGACGACTTTCCTTTTTTCCTACTCATCTTCCTACAAATTCATTCCATGCTCTATTTTTTTTTTGGTCCTCAATCATAGTAGCCTTGGTTTGTTCATCCTTATCCTATGCCTATGCCTTTAGGTCACCTTGCACCTTGGCTTCCCATGATTTTTATTCCTACTCTTAGGATTGATGTTTGTGTAAGGTTTCATCTTCTTATTCTTTTTACTTCTTTGTAACTTCTTGAGCTTACTATTGGCCATGTGTAGCCTCCTTTAGATTATTTTATTCCTATGACATGGCATCTTGTTGTTGCTAATATTCTCAACCTTTGATTTGGAAATAAACATAGCATCTTTGTTCTTCTTTTCTTCCTCCATTTTCTTCTGTTACACTTCCTACACTTGTTTGACTACATTGGTAGCTTCTTGTGCCTTTTTGGCCACCTCAAGAGTCTTTTTCTATAAAATTCTCTATCTTAGACCTTTTGTGTGGTTTTTAATTCTTTAACTTGACTACTTGCTTGTTGTGTTTGATGTTGCTCCTTTTAGAATTTATTTTCATGTTTTTTGACTCATTGGTTTTCTATGTGAGTTGTTTCTTCCCATGAATCTTGTTACATTCAACTATTATTTATTATTGTGTGATCTCTAAGACCTCTTAGGATTGTGTTAAAGGAATAAAATCACTTGGCTAGATAATGGAGCTTTAGACATGTGTTTTATTTTACCCCGATATGAACATGTGTTTGTGTGAAGGTGAAGTTAAAGGTAGAAAGGGTTGTACTTCATATGCCTTGTTTGTCCTATTGAAGGTGCATTATTTAAGGGTAGGTGAGACCTTAGACTATCACTATGTTATGCATCTATACTCTAGATAATCCAATGAACATTCCAAGAGGGACAAAAAGACATTGACAGATACGAAGTTGATAGAAGGTTTATATTGGAATAATTCAACCCTTCGCTACATATACTCATCTTATTCATGTACAATGTCAACCATAATGTAGGCAAGACATGGTGGTAGTTCTACCCATAGACTTAGAGAAACCTTCTTATGCACTTGGACTATGTGCACTACCTTCTATAATAATAACTCTTTATCCTCCTCCCTATCATATAAATCTCCTGCCATATCAGTGATCATTAAATAGTAGACCTCTTGTTCATCCATGACCATCTATGGTAGGTTACAAGAGCTTGTGATATGGGGTACCCTAAGTTCATCTAACTAGGTTGTGTTACTTATTATCTTATGCTTGAGTAGAAGAGATGATGATTGTTTCTTGATGGATAGCTTGTGTTTTCCTTTACACTTTTATGAATTTATATCTTCTAGTTATTTCTTTACTATAGGGATTAATTCACCAGGTGGTATGGTTTGGAGCAGTGTTGTGAACCTGGATGCCTAGGATTTTTATTTTGAACTTTAGTCTACACCATAACAATGGTAATAAATAATGGTAGAGTTCTAAGTGGTGACCTCAAAAACTCATGAATGTGGATGAACGCACCTCTAGGTATCAAGGTGATAATAATATGTCCCAAGTATTGCATGGCATCTAGCTGTATCCAAGGATGTGTTATGATCATCTCTAAACACTCCTCCCACCATGATTTAAATTTACCTTAATATACTAGAGCACTTAACTCAGGTGTATATATCAGGTTACAAAATTAATATGCTAGATAATAGTAGATGTCAGGGTGTACCTCTCCTTTAGGGGATGTTGATTGGGTGAAACATAGTATAAAGATGATAAATTGGTACTAGAATGTTTGATTCGAAGTCATATAACACTTTTTTATGTTTGTCAATAGTTTTTAAACAAAGTAAATGGGATAATTAAACTATTCATTATGGTTTATCGTGTGATGTGCAATGTCTATGACCCCTTTTGGTAATTGATTTATAGACTTGGTGGTTTGCCATAACATCTATGTGATTCATTCTACCAAGATGTGCACTAGTTCATCTTAGATTTCTTAAATTGGGATTCCTATGAATACTCTAACATATAAATCTCTAACCTCCTAAAGGATATGAGGCATTCTTGTCTTGTATGGCACCATAGAATCCCCTCATGTAGGCATGCCCAAATATTAGGCCATTACTTTTATATTGATGACTATCATGGTGTCAGAGCCAATGTAAATTTTTCTCTCATTATATTAGCCAAGAAATATTTGTATAATCTCTCCCAAGCTACTGAAAGTGTGCTTGCAAAGCAAGTGATTGACATCTATTTTTTGGAATCAATGGGGGACTATAAGATCCAATGGTTATGCAACATCTATAGGATCTGGTCAGAAGAGTTTTTACTTTATCACTTAAATGTAGTAAAATAGATTAGGATAAGTGAATATGTTTTGTTAGAGCATAATTTCAATTCCCATTGGCTCTTTTATGGAATCTATCAAATTCATTATGTGTTATAAATTATCCATGCTCTCTAAGTAGTGCAATTGAAAATCTTTTCACTTTCTATGTAATAAAAATTTGCTTGGCTCTTAAAACTATAGGTCGTGAAAATACTTGTAAGAATGAATACAAACTTGTTTCACAACCTTATGCATTTATAGATTTTGTGTTTATTGGTTTCCACATAAATACCATATTGAGTTATCCATTTGACATCAATGTGAATGTTACTATGGAAAATCTTATCCAATCTAGAATTTAAGGTAGTTAGACATTGGTGCATGCATTGTGATACATTTTTATATTATTTGTTGTTTATATTATAGTATGAATGGATGATGTTGACTAGCTACCAATTTGGTGAAAATTAAGTCAATCGAACTTTAGATTTACCATTAACTACTTAGGGAGGGCCCTTATATAGTGAATATTTGGATTGGTATGACTTAACCTTACATTTATAAAACTCAATTACTTTCTTTCAATCATGATGACATCATCAATTACCCACCTAAATTATATGATGAATGGTTGGTGCACGATATACTTATTATCTTGGTTCCAAAAATCTACTGAAGAGATCATCTAAAAACACACACACATACACAACAAAAATAAACACACACAAAAACATATAAAAATGTGAAATCCTAATCTACTTGGTGTTAATAAGTACCCACTCCTTTAGCAAAGAGAGATCAATTAAGATTATTGGTGGTAGGGCTTAAGCCTATAACTATTCACCCACCCTGGCAAAATAATTTCCTACAAATATCTCAAAATAATGGTTCCTTAGTATGATATTTCATGTATAATGTAAGGCCCTTTCCATATAATCCTTATTTTACCTAGAAATTCTCTAAACTATCATATAATAAAACTAGTTGATCTTTGTGAAATTCCTTATGACACAAATTTTAGTCACACGATGATTTCTAGCTCTCCTTATTAACTTCCTACATAAAATATGTTCTACATCGATACTCACAATCCTATTAGGTTTAATAAGTCTATTGGTGAGAGTCTCATGATCCTCTAGTCTCATGACCATACCAATATGTAGACTAGGTACCAAGTATTCCATTGGCATGACTATTTTAAGCCCATACACCAACTAGAATGGAGTAAAACTTGTAGCCCTCTTATAGTGCAAGTGATATGCCCAAAGAATCAAAAGAATGGAATCCTCATAATCATCTCTCTTAACATCACATACATTTGTCAACATATTACCCAACACTTTGTTATAAGCCTCAATTTGGCCATTAGTTTGTGGATAGTACACATTAATTTTATGATAGAAATCAAAAACTCTTTAGTAAAAACATTAATGGTATTGTTCAATAATTGTGTCCCTTGATTGCTAATGAGCTCAATGTGGCATCTAAACCTTTTAATGATATTATCATAAAGTTACTTCATTGAATCCTTCACACACACTTGGGTGTCGCAACAAATTTGAGCTATTTTCTAAATTAATCTATCATACTGATAATATACCTTGTTCTATTTTCTTTACTCAGAGGGTTAATAGGTCCTACAAAATTGATACCCCGCTATTCAAAAGGTCATTTGGCTAACAAAGGTTATTATGTCATTTCATCATTTTATAGTGTCTTATCCATGCATTGACATACATTTTAGTATTGTGATACTTTATATGCATCTTAAAAAAGGTTCTACCACCATAAGCCACTATGTAACAATTTAGTTGTAGTAGCTTCTCCCAAAAATTGACCACCTGCTATTCCTTGTTGCACCTTTTGTAAGACTTGTAGTTGTTAATGTTCTATAACCACCCTGTATAGTACTTCATCCTTCCCCAAATGATATAAGAGCCCATTTATAATAGTATATGGCAAATATATGGTGACAAAATAAATATTAACTCATTATTGATAGTGCAAGGGGAATATTCCCTATTCTATGAAATTAGGAATTACCTCAAAAAATTTATGAATCATAAAAACATGAAATAGATGGGAATCACAAGATTATTCTTATAGTTCTTTAGGTTCTTTGCCATTAGGGATGTGAATAAGATGATGTAACCATACATTTTATCCTCTTGGCTTGATGTTAATAAAAAATTGGAATTCTTGAAATAACATCAACCATATATAAATGTATCCTCCAAGAATCATCTTATTGACAAGGTAGTGTAGAGCTTGATGATCCATGAAAAATTCAAATGGTGTCTTAAGAAGATAGTATCAACATTTATGTAGTGTGAACACTATAGCTAAAGCTTCTCTTTTATTTGTTAAGTAATTATTTTCTATGTCAAACAACTTTTGGCTTGAAAAATATATGGGGTGATCTAGTCCACCATATATTGGATGTGTAAGCACATCACTGACTGTGATATTAGAAGCATCAACTTGAACATAAATGGGCTTTCTCCAATATGGAAAGATGAGAATTGGTATAGTGACCAGTCTCTACTTTTGTACTATGAAGTCTACATGACACTTAGAAGTCCAAAAAAACATTGCATCTTTGCATAATAAATACTTTAATTGAGATAAAATGATTCCATATCCATTGATAAACTTATGATAGTACCCTATATGGCTAAGAAAATATTACACTTCTATGGAGATGCCTAGTGGAGGCATACTCATAATGACTTCAATTTTGGTTTGGTCCACCAAAATGCATTCACTGCATATTAAATGACCTCGTAGGACACTAAAAGGTGTAAAAAATAAGCATTTTATCAAATTGAAGGAAATGCACAGAGCTCAGTAGTGTTCTAACATGAGGTTTAGTTTGAAAAATTATTCTTTAAACATATAAAAGAATTCCCAATCATCAAGATAGACTCCAAGAAGTCATGAATGAAATCCTTAAATGTAGTCATCACATCTCAAAAAAACCTTGTACTTGCATTCTTGAGACTGAAAGGTATTACCTTATATGCAAAGGATCCCAATTCTATGGAAAAATTCATTTTAGCTCTGTATTCTTCTATGATGGGTATCAAATGATATCCACTAATGCCATCCATGAAAGAGTACACTTCATGGCCTACACTAGATTACAAAACGTTATTTATGAAGGGAACAAAAAATGGATCATTTACAAATGCATAATTCAAAATTTGATAATCACCACATACTTTGATATCCCCTATTTTCATGGGTTGTTCTACCATATAACCAACCCAATATGCCTTTTATATGGGATAGATTATACTTGCATCTTGCTTCTATCTTGTTTATCTTTTACATTCAACTTCATGTTTGGATTCAACTTGTATGGCCATTTCTTGATGGGTCATGCACACTCTTTGAGTTTAATATACATTGTGCCTAGGGATGGATTGACTCCTCTGACTTTTACAAATTTAGTGGGAAACACATTTTTATTATGATTTAAATTTTGTATGGCTTCTAAAAATTTGGTTTTAGTCCAATAGTCACCTATATGTGTTATTTTACGAATCTCCTCACTTTTGATGTTTTCCATGTGTTTTTTAATAGGCTAATGATAAATATTACACTTTTCCTTAGCAATAGAGTCTTGTAGAATTCATTTCCATTATTGTTCTATAATATATATGTTGTGTAACTTATATTCTTCAATGGGTTATGTGAGGGGTTTCTTTAATGGTTCTACTTGTCATTCAAGTTTAAAAAAATCAATCAAATCAATATCACTATCAGTATTTGAATCTTCAATTGCATCTTCTTCATCTTTTATTTAGTGAAATGGTTACATGAAAAAAAAATTATTATAATTTGGCATCCTTATATCTTTCTAATTGTATATGTATATCACAAGTTGTGTTCTTCTAAGTATAAGATTCCATCATGGTTTTTAAATATTCTACATACCCATGGCATAAAAAATGTTTGATTTTTAGTAGTGCATTATGAACCAAAGGATTTTCATCTTCAAAGATAAAAGTCTACATGAAGTTGATCTACACCTGTGATTAATGCTTTGTCTCCCTCTTACATTTTTTATGCCTATACCATGTTGATGGTTAGGGGTAAAGTGTGTAATGAAATATGTGGACATACTAATTTGATCCCACATGTTATTCTATCCAAACCTCAACACATTTATGGATATGTATTTCATGGCACTCACCCTCTTGAAATGAAGGCCAATTAATTCTAATAACATGTGATAGTTTAAATATGCTAATCATAAGTTTGCATGAATCATCCCAATCAAGCTAATAATTTTTATGAATTGCCCACGATGTCATTATAAATCCATTCAAAGCATAATTCAAGGCACTAATCCACGGACTACTAGTAGCTACATAAATGTTTAGTCACAAAATGAATCGATGTATATCCTTGTAGTACAAACTAAGTTGTCTTTCATGGGAAAAGACCATTCTCATAGATCAGAGTTCATGATCACCCAAAGCCCAATTGGGTATATGCATATTTAAGATACCATTGACAAATGAAGCTATTTCAAAAGGTAAAGTGCCTTCTCTAGTTAGATTTATATAAGCATGCATATGATCATCTGCTTGATAAAGGAAATCAACTTCTAAGTGAGTAGGGAATTTAGCAAACATGTATACACAATCCTCTATAACAAACTAAGGTGTTATTGGCTGAGTAAATATGGATTTGGGATTCCAATATTTAGATGTCTTCAACTATCTAGTGAGTAAAGACGATACCTAAGGTTTACTATGCTCATATAAGAAGTTGAAATTAACTATGTGTAGGTCTTTTAGGTTCTATTCAGAGTTTACCTTCATCTAATTGGTTTATTTTAAAACATAAAGAGAGTCTGGTTTAGCTAGAATAATGTAAGGGTTTTACACCTTATTCAAAAGAAAGAGGACAATCTTATCTCCTTGATGCACTTGTAGTTGATTTTTTAGAATATTGATAGTCATCTGACCATTTCCTACCAATTAATGCAAGGTAATGAGTTGTTTTTATCTTCCTATTGATGCCTTCAAAGTCACTTTATAGGATTAATGCTATGAATTTGATCTCAATGTCTTCTAATTTACCAATGGGCTCAACTCTTCCATAGTTTACTATGTTTAGAGTCACTAGACTGTAACATAGAACTGACCATCGAATGGCCTCTCATGTAGACTTGGGGATCATATAAATTGTGCTACCAAAATCAAAGACAACATTTGAAATTTCATATCTTGTGACTTCAATGTCTATTCATGCATTTACATCCCATGGATTATTTGTTTTTAAATACTAGACAAGATTTTATGTCTTATTTTTCCCTCACTATGCACACTCTAATAAATTATTTAGAATTTTTTTGACGTTTTGAGAAATATCATCATTACACAGTTTACTTAAAAGCTTTAATAAGTATATAAGTGCAATAACAACTAGATCCTATCATAGAATGCATAAAATGTGACCATACATTTAGGAATATATTTTTGTGACATTTCCTTTAGTAGTGTCTTTATTATGAATCCTTTTCAACATTTGTGTAGCTCCATACATGAGCCCCTTTTCTATAGATGGGTCTAAGGATTTATCCTATCTTAATTTCTAGATTCGCTAATCCTTAGGTATTTCAAGAGGAGGAAATCCTCTTTCTACATGCTGGTGTCTTTTAAAGGCATTTAAGAATGAATCCTCCTTAGGCTGTGTATTTACCATGTTAACATTTTTGATTCCTTTTCCTTCAATTATTTTTTCAAGATAGGACAATATTCTATCTCATGATGCTCATATACTCTACAATATGCTAGTAATATTATCTTTGTGGATTCAAAGGGAAATTATGTTGCACATGGTTATACTCTCCACATGAGTAACATTCAAAATGTTGATGTTGATAATTATTTCCTCTGCCACCTTGGTAACCTCCTATCTATCTGTGCCTAGATATTCCTTTGATAAAATAATAACCTCCTCTATAACCTCCATGTCCTTACATCGTATTAAAATGTTGATGCTAATGGATGTTTTATCAGATTCTAAATTATTTTTTACTAGTGTCATCTAGATAATTTTCTACTATAGATTCCAAGGTGTTGTGTCCTAACATAATGGAAATGGTGGTGTCCAACTCAATGAAGGAAGGGTCCATATAGCAAGAGTTTGAGGTTAGTATTTACATGAACTAGGAATCCATTACATACCTTCATGGTTTACACAACCCTTATCAAACTCTGGGCATAGAATCATCCTCCTCACCAAGGACACTTAGAGATGATTAATACATTCTTTGTAATGTCTTATCTAAGATTATACAAAGCCCTAATATTCTTTACACCATGGTTGTGTGACATAAAAATATATATAATATAAAATCTATGGGCATTTGACATACTATTATAGGAGATGTAAATGTGTTGTTATGTGACCTACTACTCTAAATATTTCACATAATTCTATCTTAATCTTAGGACAATCATTCTTATAATGTCCTTATTTCCCACACTCCATGCTCTATAGATTTAGCTTAGGTTTATCTACTTCATGGTATTGTTCCATCCTATTCATAAAATCTTGCAATGTATTTACAATCTTAGAACCCATTATGGGAGCTTTCCCATACTCTTCAATTTTTTCCACTCATAGAGAAGTAACTCTAACATATTGAGTCTGTGTTATAGCAAACCTGATTCTAGATTGCAGTCCTTTAACAAACCATATATCTTTGTCTTTATATTCTAAGACAAATTTCACCTTACTCATAACATTAGAGAACCTATGATAATAATCATAAATTGATTATCCTGACTTCTACATAATCCCCTTTAGGTCTTGAATAGTTTGACTTGTATATTTATTTATCTTCAATTCTATGATAATCCATTCTTTAACCTACTATAAAATTCCCTATATAATTTATCTACAGTACATAAAATCAAGTGATCTTAAATTTAGTGCCCCTATTAACTCACACTTATTTATATCCTCATCAATAATGCCCTTATCTTTCCATCTTATCTCACATGTTAGTTGTTATTTCTCAGGGTCTACAGACCCATCATATGTCTCTAGGTTGATAAATGCTCTTAAAATACCCATTTTGTAAATTGGTGTCAAAGTGATATATTTCACAGTTATTAAAATGAGATGCTACATTCTATGCAATCCTATTTTTTTACTATGAATATTTTCTTGTGCCATAGGAAAGTTAATGTACACACTCTATTTTTTTGTGTTTCTTACTTTTCTTAGCTTGATTTCAATAAACCCTGTTTCCTTTAATGCTTTACAAATTGATGTTGTTTCAATTTTAGTATCCCAATGATGCACTTATTCCAAAAATGGTCCTTCCCAACTATTGCCAACCTGATTATCTAGTTGAATTTTTTTTATAGAATATAATAAATTGGGTTATGGAGATGTGTGTTCTTTTGGTGAATCATTCTTTCCTAGGATTTCTTGTTCTAAGATTAAACCTACAATTACTCTTTGACTTTATTATTCTTATTTAATTAATAATTCATGGCCTTATTTTGATAATACCCATTCATGTAGTTGCACAATACATATATCATCTAATTGATCTTCTAAACTATTCTTGCCCTCTTCTTCAAACATCTCTTCTTCCTCCCATTCTTCGTCACTTATTTATTTCTACAAGAATTCATCTTCTTCTTTCATATTGTTTTTCTTTGTCCTTAATTCTTCATCTCTTTGTTCTCATTAATCACATTTTCTAGTGATATCTCAATATCTCTTTACCCTTGTAACCATCTTAACATAAATCCCTCCAAGGATTTCCATGCTCACCAGACCATTATTATCATAGGTTATTGAAGTAATAAAACATGCTAATGATGAGGATATTTATGATATAATTCAATTGCAAAGAATAATTTATTGTAATCATACAGGAGTTTGAAGAACAAAAACATAATAAGTGTTAATTATCATACGTTAAGTAGAAATTAAAAACAACTAGAATTTCATAAATAGAAATAAAGCATTCAAGTTGAATTATATAAAAAGTAATCAAACACCATACATGTGAATGCATTAAGGGAACATAATAATAAACCACACAAGTAACCATAACCAGATGAATCTCTATAAATCTCTTCAAAAATATAACCCTTTCCTTCTTACAAACATATATATATATATATATATATATGCTTTTAGTCCATGATTATTAATCTTCTTCTCATTTTTGGTGCCAAAAATGGATTCTACTCATATTCTATCATATTAAAATCAATGAAGATAATACAATAAAGATTATGCAATGATAAAATGAGTACATAATGCATGAATATTATAAATAATCATGTGTAACTTTACAATCCAAATTATTCTTATAACACTTTCTCAGACTTAAAATGTTATCTCATATTGAGATAATGTCACTGGTGTTGGTTGAATATTTTATCTATCAGCATACTGGTAAACAAAATAGGTCTTATCAACCAAATTAAGAAAATTAGTCATCCTAATGTGTAAGTTTATCACATCATAAGGAGACTTCTCTCTCCTCTCATCAAGGGGAGGTTCCCTATGGATATGCTATGTATACGTATAAACAAAAAATAATACTCAAGGATAGGACCAGACATCCATCTCTCTTTCCTTAGAGATGATGTATACAAAACAAAGGAAAAACTCAAGAGAATGACAGACAACTCTCCTCTTCTTTCAAGAAAAACTATTCAGCCAGCCACAAGAATAATCCTAGAAATTAAAGCAGATAGTAATTGGGAGTATGGTAACCAACAAATCAAAAAAGAACACAAAGTCTTTATCTGAAATGCTCAAGATTAATATACAAAGGGCAATGAAAGCTCAAAGTCTTTTCAAAGTCCTTTACACAGCAATGAAAAAGCAAACACACTGAAGGCAGTTATGGGGGCACAAAGTCTCTCCGAAGTTGATTTTTCAAGACACCTTTCTGACTAATTTTTACTAATCTTGTTTATAAATTAATGAAACAAAAGATAAATCAAGGAAATAAACATAAAAATAGTTTTCTTAACCATAAAATAATTCACAACACAAAGTTTGAAAAAGTTCCTTGCTTTCTTATTCCATTAACAGAACATGATCAACAGACTGAGCACAAAGTCTCAATGATGCCTCTCAATTTGGGTAGAGTTTCGTTCAGATTGTCAAAAAGAAGATTTTACAATGAAAGAAAGTACCTTATATAGCCACTTCAAGAAGGACTCAAGAATAGTAATACATCATGATGCATTGGGAAATGTTAGGAAGACAAGCTAAAACTTTGGGGCATTTTACCCATTTGATCTTCTCAATGTAGATAAATAAGTCGTGCAATTGAAAGATTACAACTTTCAATGTCCACCTGGCGGTCTGATCTTGTCTTCATCATTCCTCCTTTCTAGATTAATTGAATCGGGCCCTAGATTCATCCACTGTTTTGCCTTTCCTCGCTTTCAGTTAGTTTTTGTCTTGAATTCTAGAAATGCATTCATGTCTATAAATCAAAAAATCAACGACTATTTCATTGTCTTTAAAATTGATGTTTACATGCCTATCAATATGCTTCCAACGGTTAGTTAGCTATGTTGAATTTGGCATCTTTATGGGCATCACCTCTTGGTCTTCTTTTAGCTTTTGGCTTTCTACTTAGCACTTTTCTGAATTAGACATACCCTTTCAGGCCTTGAGAAATGATCTTTGTCAAGTCAAAAAGCCCTTTACTTTGGCTGCTGAGAGTCCCTGTAAGGGCACCTACCCTTCATCCTTTGGTAACTCTTTACTTTGGTAGCCCTTTACTTTGGTAGTCCCTACAGACATTTCCTTTAGGTAAATGTTCCCTGCAGACATTTCCTCAAGGATTATTCTCGGGTGTTTTATTTGAAAGATCCCCATGGGTAATTCCATGGACATTTGTCCCATGGAAAATTCCCACAGACAAAAACTCTGGGGAAAATTCCTGCGGACAAAAAGTCTATGGAAATTTTTTTTGCCAAGCTCTTTTGAAAATGTCTTCAGGTTTTGCCTTAAACAAATCTGAAAGAATTACCTTTCGGCTTACTTAAAAGAAATGATCCTACAAAAAGGTGATTTTCTTGATTAAGCGCCCTCGGCAAGGGCACTTGTCCTTCAGAAAGTCTTCTTTTGTGTTGAACTACCCCTTTGAACTTGGATAATGAACCATTAGTTGAACTGGTTCAAAGGTTCAATGAAGCACGCCAAGTCCCTTTAAACCAAAAACCAATGAACCATTGGATGAACTTTCACATTGAACCAATCGGTTGAACCAAGGCTTTGAACCAAAATGGTTCAAGTTGATGGTTCAACGAATAAAACAAGCTGATAAACTAAGCATTGAACTAAACATAATGTACTTGCCTTTGAACCAATAGGAATTTTGATGTTGAACCAAAATATTGAATCAATCTGTTGAATTAGTTCAATGGTTCAATGAAGTGTGTTGAGCCCTTTTGAACCAAAAGCCGATGAACCATCCAATGAGCCAAATGGTTGAACCAAGTGAATGAACCTATTGTTGAACCTTTTCGTTGAACCTAGACATTGAACCAAGTTTTGGTTCAATGATTCAAACAAGGCTTTAGATTGACTGACAAATGAAATGATCAAACCAAAAGATGTTGAAACAAAGGGAATGAACCATCTGAGTGAAATAAAGCATTGGACTGCTTGGTTGAACAGAGCCATTGAACTATTCCTTTGGTTGAACTTGCCATTGAACCTTGAACCTGTTGAACCTTTAAACCAAAGTGGTTCAGTGGTTCAATGGTTTAAGTCAGCTTGATTTGGTCAAATTTTTGGAAGCCGATGAACCAATTGAAGTGATTCAACTTTGAACCTTGATGAAGCACTTAACTCTTACCAAAGATGTTGAACTTGTTGCTGGTGTTTATCATTGGATATTTTTATTCAAACCAAGGCATTAAAACAATCTTAGAAAATGACTAAGTGTTTGAAAACTAATTCCTTTGACTAAAACCACCTATAAAAATCTTTGAATCTATATAAATGAACCTGCCTATAGAATCTGAAGATACAAAGTCCATAGAAATCAACATGTAAAATCCATTGAACTTGACTTGTAAAGTCTGTAGATTTTCTGAGAAGCTTTGAAAATGAGAAATCTGAATATCTAAGACAAATTTTTTAAAATGGAAGATACAATTTTGGTCTGTAAGACCAAAATATCTCAAATGTTGTCCCAAAAATGATACCTATATTTTTGGGAGACAACAGCTGGCTCCAGTTGGGGAACTTCTATCAATTGTAAAATGAATTGAAAGGAGTAGAATCCAGAATCTCTAGTGTCTTCAAGTATGTCATTTGGCTTTAGAGTCATGCTACTGAGTAATGAAAGGCATCCCAAAAAAATGGAAACAAATAAAACAAAATAGAAATAAAACTGTACAAATATACATATATACAGAGGCAAAGATCGGATACTTCAAGAATTGAAGTGTTTTAGATGCTGCCCATTGTGGGGCAAAGAAAAGAGTGTGCCATCTTTGTATTTCAAAAGAAAACTATTTTCACCCATGTGATGATGAATTTTGAATAGGCTTCTCCAAAGGGAGTCAAATTTTCCATGCATCCCCTTTGGTTCTCTTCTTTTGTCCCACAGCAAGACTTTATCTCCAATCTAGAAATCACAGTTTTTGGCCTTTTGATCAAAAAGTTTCTTTACCAAACTTTGATGAACAGAAATTCTATCCATCACCATGGTTCTTTGTTCTTCCAACTAAGTCAGGCACATGATTTTTTTGTCAAAAGAGCTTTCATATGTCTGATCTTTAATGGCCTTAACCAATTTCAATGCTAGTAACTCTAAGGTGATTGGTATCTCAGCGTTAATCCCATAGAGAAGTTGAAAAGGAGACATACCAATTTCCCTTTAGGTGTGATCCTATCAGCCCACAGAGCATCAACCAATGCTTTATGCCATGTCCTTTGATTATCATCTGCAAGCTTCTTGATAATAGTTACCAAATTTTTATTACTGGACTCAGCTTGTCCATTCCCTTGCAAAAAATAATTAGAAGAATGCGAGAGCATAACTCCATAATAAAAATAGAATTGTGTAATTTATTGAGAGGTGAAACAAGCTACATTATCAGTAACAATTTTGAGTGGGACTCCAAATCTGAAAACGATATTCTCTTTTAGGAAGTTGCATACAACTTCTGAAGTAGCATGCTTTGTCGAGATTGCTTCTACCCACTTAGAGAAATAATCAGTAATTGTAAAGACATAATCATGTCTAGCACTTGAAGATGGATTTATTGTCCTAATAAAATTGATTCCCCACTGCTGGAAAGGTTCTTCTATGATTACTGGCTTGAGAGGCAAAGCAGCCAACTTGGGTTTTCCAACAAATTGCTGGCAAAGTTCACATTTTCTTACCCACTTATGTGCATCTTGGAAAAGATTTGGCCAATAATACTTGGCTCGCATAATTTTGTGAGTAGTCATAGGGGCAAAAAAATGTCCTCCATAAGCTAGATTGTGGAAATATTTCAAGAGCTGAGTTTGCTATTCTTTATCTACACGGTGAAGGAAAACTCCATCTATGCTTCTTTTATATAGGCCATTGTCCCAAAGGACAAAATTGGTAGCTTTCAATCTGATAGTTCTCCTTTCTTTGTAAGACAAATGAGTAGGACATTCTCCATAAGTCAGAAAATAGGCAATATCTGAATATCATTCATTGGTAGTAGAAATAAAAAGGATTGTTGGCATATTGTCTACTTCAGCTTCTTCATGTTATGTATCTTCTGGCTTATTGTTAGCCATTAATTGACAAAGGCCTTTACCTCTGACCAGCTTTGTCAGCTTGATATCCAGATCAAATTCTTGGATCTTTGCAATCCAATTACCTCTTTTTGTGCCAAACTCTTGCTGAGTTAATATAGATTTGACTGTTCTCTTAGGAACTAAGGTAGTAGTATGTGAATTTAGAATATAGAAGTGAAAGTATTTGACTACTTTTACCAGTGCATAGGCATGCTTTTCTATATTTAAATACTTCATTTCATGAGTTTTCAAAGGGTAGCTCATGAAAGAGATAGGGGATTCCATACCTTCTTTGTCTTGTTGGACAAGAATCGCTGAAAGAGTATGCTCAGATGCATAGCTGTATATAATGAAATCTCTATGGTAATTTGGGTAGACCAAGGTAGGGGCATGAACAATAGCAACCTTGATATCTTGAAATGCTGCTTTGCCTTCTTTGGTCCAGCTGAAGGTAGTCTTTTTTTTCATCATGTTTACAATGTGTCTTGTCTTCTCAACAAATTCAGCGATGAATCTCTGTAAGAAATTCACTTTTTTGAAGAAAGATTGAACAACATTCTTACTTGTAGGCAAATTCAGCTCTTAAATAGACTTGACTCTATCTGAGTCAATCTTTATGCCTTCTTTGGACACAAAGTGTCCAAGGAGTTTCCCTTCTGTCACTCCAAAAATAAACTTTTTAGGATTCAAAGAAATACCATTCTACCAGTAGCGCTCTAGCACTTGCTGTAAGTGGCATACATGATCAGATCAATGCTTTGAAAATATAGTTAAATCATCAAGATATACTACTATGAATTTGCTAATCTCATCTTTTAAATCCATGTCCATAGCTCTCTAAAAGGTAGCACCAGCATTTATTAATCCAAAAGGCATTCTTTTGTATGCAAATGTACCCCAAGGCATGGTGAATGCAATCTTGTGTTGGTCAGCTTCACCAACTTCAACTTGGTTATAACCTGAGAAGCCATCCAACATTGATAACATTTTTGATCCTATTACTATTTGAAGCACTTGGTCCATGATTGGCAAAAGATAATTGTCTTTCAGAGATGACTGATTCAAATTTTGGAAATCTACACAAATGCATATTTCACCATTTTTTTTCCTTACAAGAACTATGTTCACAATACATGTAGAATGATGGATTTGGAAGATAATTCTAGCATTCAACATCTTCTATATCTTAGACATAATAGTACCTAAAATTTTTGGATTGTATTGTCTCGATTTCTGCTTGTAAGGCATTGAATTAGCCTTGACAGGAATATGATGGTGGATTTCATTAGGTCTGAGAGACTTTAGATCTTCATATGAATATGCCAAGACATCAATGTATTGACAGAGCAAAGAAGTGAATTTAAATTTTTCTTTAGGTGTACAACACTTACCAATGTTGACCATTTTTGGATTTTCTTTGTTGGTCAGATTCACTTGGTCAAATCCCTAAGAGAAATTTGAATCTGTTTGTTTTTGCTTGATGAATCTATCATGCTTATCGAAAAGCTTCTCAAGAGAAACTAGGCCTTTAGGAATTTTGTTTCCTTTTAGCTGTATAAACTCTTTATTTACATTTGAACTGGATTCAGAAACAAATTCAGACTTCTAAGATTCACTGCCTTCAAAATATAGCTATTCAAAATTGTCTTTTTGTTCCAAGAAGGCAACGATTTGATTATCATCATTGAAAATTTGCTAATGATCAGCATTGTCAAGAACACTCAACCTATAGACTAGCTCAATGGTATATTTGGCTTCATTAAAATCAAAATGAGGAACTAAAAGAGTTCCTGAAACAACAAGTGCATAAGCTCTATCATTAGATTCTCTTGGAATGGAAGAAATGTTGAAAGCATCAAAGATTTCAATTTGGTCCCAAACACGATTACAGTAATGGTGTAGCTTCTCATTCTTGGTTTGATATGAATTTATCACTTGACAAACCACTAATTCAACGTCCCCTTTATCATGAAGAAACTTGATGCCTCTTTCTTGAGCATCCTTCATGCCCAATAACAATGATTCATATTCAGTTGTATTATTTGTGTTGTTGAATTGTAACTTATAGGATGAAGGGAACATATCTCCTTGAGGAGATATTAAGACAATACCAACTCCCAAACTAGTAGAGGAACAACTATCATCAAATTCTAGAGTCCAAATCTCATTAAATAATGGCTTTACTTTAAACTTTCCCTCATCAGAGATGAAGGCTATTTCTTCATGATCTATAAATAAAAAGTAATTACCCATACCTATAGATTCAAAAAGGATTTGAGCTTCAGGGGCTGACATCTTGGTAACTACATACTTTGCTTCCTTTTCAGGATGTAATCTTTTCATCACACCTTGGATAGGGATCCTTGCCTCAGATAGATTCATGTTCAGTTCTCCTCCCATGTCCTTGTATAAATTTCATCCAAGCAAAATGCCATAAGATACTGGGATGTCAGCCACTAATACAGTCATTTTAATCCTCTTGTTTGGAAAGGCTGTGAATACAAATTGAGCATATTTTATTTGTCCCAACAATGGCACTTACTTGTTTTCCATGGAGAAACATCTCCCAAACATTTTGGTCAATGTGAGACCAAGAGACTTAGTGACTTTAGTAGGCATAACATTGTCAAATATTCCTGAGTCTATTATATAGTTACTCAGCTTGTGGCCATTGATTAACAAGGAAACATAGAAGGGTTCTATTTTTATAGAAGTAGTTGGAGGAGTAATGATCAAATTATTTGGAATAGGTGTATTTATTAAAAAATCAAAACTTACTTTTTTTGCTTTTTGTTCTGTAAGAATGGTCTAATTTTTAACATATTGGACCAACTTGTTCAATTGATCTAAATTGGATTACAAGTATTCAAATTCAGACATTTATATTTTTATCTTTTTGACATGATCAATTATGTCAAATGGCTGAATCGAGCTAGGTATAGAGAAAAGTAATTCAGCTTTCTGAGTTTTAAGACGGATGAGAGGTGGGCTAGTTTGTGAATTAGAAGTAGAAGGGGAAGGTGCAATAGATGTATTTACCTTTTGAGTAATGACTAGATCTTTTGATTGAAAAGGTGTGCTATGCTTGACAATTGTGACTGCTGGCTGCGGTTGTTCTTCTATCTTTTCTTTATCAGCCTGTTGGATTGATTGGTTCTTAGACTTGGTAAACATTGCATATGATCCATCTGAAGCTTCTCCTTTGCTTTCAATTTCATCTTGATAATTCAAGAAACCAATGTGGGAGTCACTAGCTGATTCTTCTTGACTGTCTTCAATGATATCAACATTATTTTCTTGATTTAATTCAGGTTGATAAGAGAATTTTGATTCTATTTCAAGGTATCCCATTGCTGAATTGGTTGGAGGAGCTTCCAAGGAAAGTTTTCCTTGTGGAGGAGGAAGGCAATTTTGTTGTCCTTGGTTTTGGCAACATTTCCCTGATATGACTGATTTGGGAATGTCCTTCTGAATGTAGGAATAGAAGACATTCCTTAAGCCATTTGCTTTTTGAGGGCAAGGAGTTCATTTGCTAATTTCTGCACCATTTGATCTGTGGTGCTTGTAGATACAAATTTGGAAGATGATGAAGCTCTATTTCTATTGGGATCTCTTCTTATTTTCCCTGCTAAGATGAGATCATCTTCTACTTCAGTGGCCGAAATTTGAGCTACAGTGAGATCTATTTGGCTAGCACGTCTCAAGAGGAAACTAACTTTAGGTCACTAAGAATTAATGAAAAAGTATTTGAGATTCTCAGTTGTAGGTCTGGAAATCATAGGAATTCTATTTCTCAAGTTGTCAAATTTATCTATGAAGTATCTCATAGGCTCACGCGGCTCTTTTTTCATTTGTGTAAGTTGAGCCAGAAGTGTATGTGCATCTTCTACAGGTTTGAATCTAGCTTCAAACTTAGCTTTCAAGGTATTCTAATTAGTCACAGATCAAGCTTGTAAATGGTAAAACCAATTTGCAACAGGACCTTATAGTGTTTCAACAAAATTCTAATTGCTACATCTTCAAACTCTAGTTCAATTACTCCACAAGTTATATTGAATGTTGCAATGTGTTCATCAGGATGAACTTTCCCATCACCATAGAATTTAGGGAAATTCTTCCTAGAACTACGTGGAAGCTCATGTAGAGGAGTAAGATTGAGAGGACCAAAAGCATTACCCTAGGGGCCTTGAACTGCCATTATAGGATACTGAAAAGGAGGGATAACAAATCTCAATGGAGTAATTATAGGGATAGCTTTATCAACAATAGAAGTAGATACTTTATCTGGTAATGGAGATCTGGCTTTAGTAGGAGGTAAGCTCTTGGTTTGTTGGAAACAAGATGGTGAAGGAAATAGATCAAAATCACTTTATTGTACTAGCTCTAATACAAGATCAATGACACCTTTAGCCCTTTGGCTTCATGTATACCTTAAATCTGCTAGATTGTAAAACAAAAATGGAAAAGATTTGACTTTGCTTCAGTTAAAGCTTGAGGCTTTAAACTGTTCATTCTTTTTTAGAGGTGTGGAGGTGAATGGAATGGATAGAATATAAATGGATAATGGGTATTTCCCCAGCAGAGTCACCAAAAATTATTGGTTGAATATTTTGTCTATCAGAGTACTGGTAAGCAAAATAGGTCTTATCAGCCAAAGCAAGAAGATTAGTTGTCCTAATGTGTAATTTTATCACATTAGAAGGAGACTTCTCTCTCCTCTCATCAAGGGGAGGTTCCCTATGGATATGCTATGTATACGTATAAATAGAAAATAATACTCAAGGATAGGACTAGACATCCATCTCTCTTTCTTTAGAGATGATGTATATAAAGCAAAGGAAAAACTCAAGGGAATGACAGACATCTCTCCTCTTCTTTCAAAAAAAACTATTCAGCCAGCCACAAGAATACTCCTAGAAATTAAAGTGGAACGTAATTGAGAGTATGGTAACAAGCAAATTAAAACAGAACACAAAGTATCTATCTGAAATGCTCAAGAGTAATATACGAAGGGCAATGAAAGCTAAGAGTCCTTTACATAGCAATGAAAAAGCAAACACACTAAAGGCAGCTATGGGGGCACAAAGTCTCTGCATAGTTGATTTTTCAGGACACCTTTTTGACTAATTTTTACTAATCTTTCTTATAAATTAATGAAATAGAAGATAAATCAAGGAAATAAATATAATAATAGTTTTCTTAATCACAAAAGAATTCACAGTACAAAGTCTAAAAAAGTCCCTTGCTTTCTTATTCCATTAATAGAATATGATCAACAGACTAAGCACAAAGTCTTAGTGATGCCTCTCAATTCGGGTAGAGTTTCATTTAGATTGTAAAAAAAGGATGATTTTACAATGAAAGAAATTCCCTTATATAGACACTTCAAGAAGGACTCGAGAACAGTAATACATCATGATGCATTGGAAAATGTTAAGAAGACAAGCTGGAACTTTGGGGCATTTTACCCATTTGATCTTCTCAATGTAGATAAACAAGTCATGTAATTAAAATATTACAACTTTTAATGTCCACCCGGCGGTCTGATCTTGTCTTCATCATTCCTCCTTTCCAGATTAATTAAATTAGGCCTTGAATTCATCCATTGTTCTGCCTTTCCTCACTTTCAGCTGGTTTTTGTCTTGAATTTTGGAAATGCATTCATGTATGCAAATCAAAGAATCAATAGCTATTTCATTGTCTTTAAAATTGACATTTGCATGCCCATCAATATGCTTCCAATGGTTAGTCGGCTATGCTAAATTTGACGTCTTTGTGGGTGTCACCTCTTGGTTTTCTTTTAGCATTTGGCTTTCTGCTTAGCACTTTTTCAAATTGGACATACCCTTTTGGGCCTTGAGAAATGATCCTTGTCAAGTTAAAAAAGCCCTTTACTTTGGCCGCTGAGAGTCCCTGCAAGGGCACCTACCCTTCATCCTTCGGCAACTCTTTACTTTGGCAGCCCTTTACTTTAGTAGTCCCTGCAGACATTTCCTTCAGGCAAATGTTTCTCGCAAATGTTTCCCCAGGGATTATTCTCGGGTGTTTTATTTGAAATCTCCCCGGGGGTAATTCCAAGAACATTTGTCCCGCATAAAATTATCATGGACAAAAAGTTTGGGGAAAATTCCCGCAGACAAAGTCCATTGAAATTTATTTCGCTAAGCTCTTTTGAAAATATCTTCGGGTTTTGCCTTAAACAAATCTGAAAGAATTACCTTTTAGCTTACTTAAAAGAAATGATCCTCCAAAAAGGTGCTTTTCTTGATTAAGTGCCCTTTGCAAGGGCACTTGTCCTTCGAAAAGTCTTCTTTTGTCTTGAACTGCCCCTTTGAACTTGGTTGATGAACCATTAGTTGAACCAGTTCAAAGGTTCAATGAAGTGCGCCAAGTCCTTTTGAACCAAAAACCAATGAACCATTGGATGAACATTGATGTTGAACCAATTGGTTAAACCAAGGCTTTGAACCAAAATGGTTCAAGCCAATGGTTCAAGCTGATGGTTCAACAAATAAAACAAGCTGATAAACTAAGCATTGAACTAAACATAATGTACTTGCCTTTGAACCAATAGGAATTTTGACGTTGAACCAAAAGATTGAACCAATTTATTGAATCAATTCAATGGTTCAATGATGTGCGTCAAGCCCTTTTGAACCAAAATCCGATGAACCATCCAATGAGCCAAATGGTTGAACCAAGTGAATGAACCTGTTGTTGAACCTTTTTGTTGAACCTAAACATTGAACCAAGTCTTGGTTCAATGGTTCAAATAAGGCTTTAGACTGACTGATGAACCAAATGGTCAAACTAAAAGATGCTGAAACAAGGGAATGAACCATCTGAGTGAAATAAAGCATTGAATTACTTGGTTGAATTGAGCCATTGAACTGTTCCTTTGGTTGAACCTGTCGTTGAACCTTGAACCTATTGAACCTTTGAATCAAAGTGGTTCAATGGTTTAATGGTTCAAGTCACCTTGATTTGGCCAAATGTTTGGAAGCCGATGAACGAATTGAAGTGATTGAACTTTTAACCTTGATGAAGCACTTAACTCTTGCCAAAGACGTTGAACTTGTTGCTGGTGTTTACTGATGGAGATTTTTATTCGAACCAATGCATTAAAACAATCTTGAAAAATGACTGTGTTTGAAAACTGATTCCTTTGATTGAAACCGCCTACAAAAATCTTTGAATATGTATAAATGAACCTACTTGTAGAATCTAAAGATACAAAGTCCATAGAAATCAACATGTAAAATCCATTGAACTTGAATTGCAAAGTCTGTAGATTTTTTGAGAAGCTTTGAAAATAAGAAATCTAAATATCTAAGACAAATTTTTGAAAATGGAAGATACAATTTTGGTCTGTAAGACCAAAATATTTCAAATGTTGTCCCACAAATGATAGCTATATTTTTTGGAGACAACAATAGGATCCTCCAAGAATGCACAAGTGACTCATGACTGAAGAAGTGTTTAGACTAGTAATATTCACAATAATTGCTTAAGGTGTCGTTTCTAATTTTCACCTCTTACGCACTACTTAGCCACCCATTTAGGTTTTCAACTATATATCATACCAACCTACTACCCTTTACAAGTTTTCAATATTTTGGCATAACTAAGTGGCATCCCTTTATGGGTTTTATCTAACCTATCCCTGCTTATCTTACTAAATCATCTAAATATAAAATGTTATATAAAATCTTAAAATTTGGTACTCTGTATAGTATATAACATGATAGTGGTGGCATAGACATAGATGATGATGAGACTAAAGAGTCCTTGGACTTGTACTACATGGAATTGTACTAAGTAATGATTTTTTAATGTTTAGAAGGTGGATTATACAATAAGTGTGTTGACAATCTGAGCAACTATGCTAAATAAATGAGTTAGATCCATCTTGTATGCATGTCAATCCAACATAACTTCTTGGACCAACCACAGTAGGGTGCAAAATAGAGCATGGTATGCAATGATTTACTTAAGATATACATCATCATTGATGCTCAACACTACCTTCATTTTTGAGATCCATGTTTGAATATTTCCACCCAGTTACTTGATCTTATCTACATGTCATTGAACTTGGAGGCTAGTAAAGGAAATGTGTAAAATTTGGCTCTACCAATTTAGGAGGTTATCACATACATTATCTAGAGAATTTATTGACTCCTAGAGTGATCCATACTTCTCCTCTCCAGTGTTAGTGTGGCTGACCATAATTACTTTGGTGGTGGTGGACTTTGTGAAGTCTATGCTGGAACTAGATAAAGTGGTATCCAGTTGCTTCTTCTAGTCCAACAAGCTATGTGTTACCTATTGTGATTTAAGTGTAGAAACATCAATAATTTATTGATACTCCTCTACTACCATTATGACTATGCTAGACTTAGTATTAACATCCTACCCTAGTGTGATGACTATGTGGAGTTTCTATACTATGTACTCATCTTTGGTTAACCTAGAGACAAGTGTCTTGAGTCTATATTGATTGAACATGACTTGGTCCCCAATTATGCAAGTGACCAAATTAGGATAAGTTTCCTAGATAAGCTTGGTAAATTTGTGTAGGTGATCCTTCAACTCAACGTTATCAACTTTAGAATGATCAATCTCTTATGTAGATAGGTGATCTTCTATGAAATGGACTCTTGAAATATTGTAATATCCTCTAGATATTTCTTTAGTGCTAGTTTGGAGACGTCCAACAATGCTTCATGATGAAAGGGAATGTTTCCAATGTTCTTAAAGTCACTAAAGGGTCAAGTTATGTCATTATCACAAGTGGAAGAGAGAAGATGATACATCAAATGCTCACAGTTGGAACATCTCATAGCTAGATTCTTCTCAAAGGTAATTTTAGTTACTACACACATATTGCAGTTATAAATGGTTCTTCTTCTTACTCCAACTACTTTAATTCAGATTTTTGTTGCTCATACACATGGTATTTATATGTCATAGTATCTTTTGTATACTTCACATGCTACATAGCTTCTTTGCTTTAATTTCTCTTAGATTTTTATGTTGCCTTCCTATTGATATCTTATTGGGTAGATTTACTTTTCCCCTTGTTCTTCTTCATGGAGATTCTACACATGTTTTGATTATATTTTATATTTCTCAGGTATAATATATTTGGCTTGATTGGATTTATTCTATATATAGGTCAACCTATGCCTAGGTTTCTCATGCTTGTCATTCCTACCCTTGGCCCTATTGTTTGCATAGGGATTCGTCTTATTATTTCTAGTTTTTTGCATCTTATTAAGCCTACAACTATGTGTGATTTTCCTCCTCCAAATACTTATGTTCCTATGCCCTAACATCATGTTGTTCTTGAGCTTCTTCAGCCTTTACCTTGGCATCAAGTGCATCATCTTTATTCTTCTACTCTTGATCTATTTTCTTTTGATGTAGATTATATGCCTACTTGGCTACATTATTATCTTCTTATTCCTTATTGGCCACCTTGAAATCCCTTTTTTGATCAACCTTTATGTCCTAGGACTTTTGTGTGGCCTTGACTTCTTCAAATTGCCTACCTTTTTGTTGCACTTGTTATTGCTCCTTTTGGCATTTATTTTCATATTTTTTGACTCACCATTCTATTGTGTGAGCTAGTTCTTCCCATGAATCCTATTTTTATTTAGCTATAGTTTGTTATAGTGTGATATGTTTGACCTCTTGGGCTTGTGTTAAAGGTGATGAATCATTTGGTTAGACCATGGAACTAGATACATGTACTTTCTTACTCCCCAAAGTGACCAACCTAAGTTTTCAGGGTGGTTAAGTTTAATATAGAGAATTAGATACTTATCATGCATTGTTTATCTTGGTGTGTTATTCAAGGTTAGGTGAGACCCTAGCCTCTCACCATGTTTTGGGTCTGTGCACCAGAGACTCCTATCAATATTCTAGTAGGGGAACAAAGATGTCAATGGCTGGAAAGGTGGTAGAAGGTTATTTCTAGAAGAAGCCAACCGTTTAATACATTTTCTTATCTTTTTTATGTGTAGTGTGACCATAATGGAGGAACATCATGGTGGTAGTTCCACCCAAAGATATCGAGGAACCTTTTTATGTACTTAGACCATGCACACTACCTTTTAAAATAAAAACTCATTCTCCTCCTCCCTATCATAGAAATATCTTTCCATATCAGTGACCATTACCTAATAGACAAACCTCTTGTTCATACATGCCCATCTATGTTAGGTTTCAAGAGCTCATGATCTAGGTAACCTTAGGGTCATCTAACCAAGTTTTGGTGCTTCTTGTCTTGCATTTGAGTGGAGGAGATGAAGATTATTGCTTTTACTTTCTTTTCTACTACTATGAAGTTATCAATTTTAGTTATTGTACTATAAGGAGAATTATGTCAGGTGGTATAGTTTGGAATGGTTTTACATGCCTAGATACATAGGTTTTTTTCTTGGAAACTTCAGCTTGAGCAATGTCCATGGTAACAAAGAATGGTATATGTCTAAATGATGTCCTCAACATCTCATGAATATGGATGAATCCAATATCAAGGTGATAACAACATGTTATCCTAGGTATCGCATGCCATCTAAAGGCACTCAAGGATGTGTGGTAATCATTTCCAAACACTCCTCCCACCATGATTTGAATTTAAACTCATGTACTATGGTATTACACTCAGGTGTCCATAATAGGTTGAAAAAATTATTTTACTATCCAATAGTTGGTATCAGGGTGAACCTCTCTTTTAGGGGACTTTTATTGGGTGAATCACAATAGAAAGATGAGAAATTGGTACTAGAAATTATTGTTAGAAGTCATGAGGCACTTCTCAATGTTTATCAACAACTCCTAAACAAAGTAATCAGTCTAATTAAACTTATAGTTATGGTGGATCATGTAAAGTGAAATGTCCATGATCCCTTTTATAACTTTCTTTGTAGACATGGTGGTCTACCAAAACCTCTATTGTATAAATTTTAGTGGGATGTTTAATGGTTCATCTTAGCTTTATTTAATTGAGATTCCTCTATATCCCTAAACATATAAATATCTAACCTCATAAAGGATATTAGGTGTTCTTGTCTTATATGGTGCTAGAGAATCCCCTCATGTAGGCATGACCAAATCTTAGGCCATTGCTTCTATATTAATGACTATCATGGTATTAGGGCCAATGTAGAAGCTATCATCATCGTATAATCCAATCAAGATTTTCATAATTTCCCCAATTCATTGAAAGTGGGCATGCAAAGAAAGTGATCAATGTATTTAATATAAAATTGATGGGGGACAACAAGATCCAATGGTTGTACAACATCTACGTGATTCAGTTAGAATAGTTTTAACTCTATTATTTGAAGGTAATCAAATTTATCAATATTAGTGAATTTTGTTTGTCAAAGCACAAGGTTGACACCCATTGCCTCCTTATAGGCATTTGTCAAATTATTTATGAGTTGTGAATGATCCATAGTCTCTGAGTAGTGTAATTCATAATATTTTTACTTTCTATATAGTATAAATTAGATTATATCTTAAAAATATAACTCATTAAAATATTTTCAAGAATGAAATGCAGACTTGGTTTGAAACATTATGCCTTTATATATTCATGCCTATTAGTTCCCATATAAATCCCACACTAAGTTGTCCATTTGCCATAAATGTGTATGTTGATGTGGAAAATCTCATTTGATCTAGAATTTATGGAAGTTATTCATTAGTGCATGCATTGAGATATTACTGTTATGTTATTTCATTATCATACTAGAGAACAAATTAATAATGTTGATCGACCTTTGATTTGGTGAAGATTAGATAAATTAAACCTAGGATTTAGAACAAACTCCTTAGGGTTGAATTTTATATGGTGAATATCTTGATTGATATTACTTAACCATACATTTCCTAGACTTAATTTCTTTCTTTCACTCTTACTTACATAGTCAATGGTGTACCTAAATTCTATGGTGTATAGGTGGTGCACGCTATATTTTTATCCTAGTTCCTAAAATCTACTAAAGAGATCACCTATAAATGCACACACACACACACACAAAGAAAATTGAAACACACATAAAAACATATAGGAATGGAAAATCTTAATCTACTCAATGCTACTCAACACCCACTTGTCTATTAGAGAGAGATAAATTAAGATTATTGGTGGTAGGGATTAAGCCAACAACCACTCACCCACCCTAGCAAAATGGTTCCCTAAAGATCTCTCAAAACAATGATTCCTTGCTATGATATTTCATGTATAATGTATGGCCCTTTCCATATAATCTATTATTTATCTTAAAATTATCTAAATCAACTGTTATATAATAAAACTGGTTGATCTTTTTAAAATTCCTTATGGTGTGGATTTTGGTCATGCCATACTTCTTGGTTCTAATTGTGAACTTCTTAGTCTCATGATGATATCAATACTTAGATTCATTACCACATATTCCTTTCACATGACTAGTTCAAGCCCATAGGCTAACTGGAGTGGAGTACAAATTTTAGCCACCTTATAGTGCATGTGATATGCCCAAATAATCATAGGAATGTGATCTTCTCAATAATATCTATTGACATCGTAGATATTTATCAACATTTTACCCAACACTTTATTATAATCCTCATCTTAGCCATTAACTTGTGGATGGTACGCAATACTTTTATGATGAGAAATCATAAATTCTTCATTAAGATATTTGATGGTATTATTCAAGAAGTGTGTCCATCAATCACTAACAAGCTTGATGTGGCATCCAAACCATGTAGTGATATTATCATAAAGGAAATTTATTTCATAATTCATTCCACATGTAGGTGTTGCAACAACTTTGACCCTTTTAGTAAAGTAGTTTATCATAGTGATAATATAACTTGATTTTCTATGTTTACTTGGAAGATTAATAGGTTCTAAAAAATTGATACCCCACTAGTCAAAAGGTTTTTTTGGATAAAAAAGGTTCTAATAATAATTCATCTATATGGAGTGGCTTTCTTATGCATTGACATACTTCACAGTGTTGCGCTACTCTATGTGCATCATGAAAAAGGTTTGGCCACCATAAGCCATTTCGTAACAATTTCCTTGCACTAGCTTCTCTGGTAAAATGATGTCATGTTATTCTTTGGTGCACCTCTTATAATATATTTTGTCATTCATGTTACACAACTACCCTCCATAGTAATTTATCCATCCCTAAATGATACAATATCTCATTTATAATAATATATGGTAAAGGTCTAGTGGCAAACTGCTTCTTATATCATTCATGGTAGTGTACAAAGATTGCTCCCTACTCTAGGAAATTAGTAATCACCTCAAAAAATTTAAGAATTGTATAAATGCAAAAGAGAAGGGCATCATGATAATCTTATTGTAGTTCTTCTAGTTCTTCACCATTTTGGAAGCGACTGAGATGAGTCATCCCCACATTTTCTTTTCTTGGATTGATGTTAATGTGAAATTATAATTCCTTAAATAGTATCAACCATATAGAAATTCATTCCCCAAGTATGGATGTATTGACAATGTAGTGCAAAAATTGATGATCCATGAAAACTTCAAATGGTGTCTCAAGAAGATAGTGATATAATTTCTGTAGTGTGAACACTATAGTTAGTGTTTCTCTTTTATTTTTCATGTGATTATTTTTTGTGTTAGATAAATTTTGACATGAAAAATGTATTGGTTGATCTAGTCCACCATTTCTTAGATTCACAAGTACAACATCAAATATGATACCAAAAGCATCAACATGAACATGAAAGGGCTTGATCCAATCTAGAAAGATGAGAATAGGCACAGTGACTAGTCTTTTCTTTAGTTATATGAATGTTATTTGACACTCATAAGTCCATATAAAATTCTCAACCTTGTATATTAAACACTTTAATGGAGATTAAATGGCTACATATCCTTTGATAAACTTCCAATAGTAATTTATATGGATAATAAAATATTACACTTCTATAGAGCTGACTGTTCGAGGCATACTCGTAATGACTAGAATTTTAGCCTAGTCTACCAAAATGCCTTCACTAAATACTATATGACCTAGTGGGACACCAAAAGGTTTAAAAAATAAGAATTTTTTAAAATTCAAGGAAATGCGTAGAGCTTGATAACATTCTAACATGAGTAATTTGGATAAATGTTCTTTAAACAAAGACAAGATTAGCCAATCATCAAGATAGACTTCTAAGAAGTCATGACTGAATTCCATAAATGCAATCACCATAACTTAAGAAAAAACTATACTTGTATTCATGAGACTAAAAGCCATTACCTTGTATGCAAAGGATTCCCATTTCATGGAAAAAGTCATTTTAGCTCTATCTTCTTCTATGATGGGTATTTTGATGATAGCCATTGAATCCATCTATGAAAGATTAGACTTCATGACTATCAATACATCTAAAACTTCATCCATGAAAGGAATAAAAAATTCATAATTTACAATTGCATAATTTAAAATTTGATAATCACCACATACTCTAATCTCCACTATTTTCTTTGACTAAACTACCATGGGACTAACCCAATTTTCCTTTTCTATGGGATAGATTATACCTTCATCTTGCATTCTATCTATTTCAATCTTCACTTTAAATTTTATTTTTGGATTACACTTATATGGCCATTTATTTGTGGGTCATGCACACTCCTTGAGTTTGATATGCATTTCATGTAAGGATCAATCAACTCCTATGACTTCTAAAAATTTATTGGGAAATGCATATTGATAGTCCCATAGATGTTTTATGGCTTCTAAAAATTTGATTTCAATCCAATAATCACCTTAATATGTGTCACTTTAGTAATCTCCTCTCTTTTAATGATTTCCACATGGTTTTTAATAGTCTACTTATAAATCTTATGATTTTCCTTAATAATAGAGTCTTGTAGCATTTGTTTCCCTTCCTATTCTAGAGTATGTATATTGTATAGCTTGTCTTCTGTAGTGGGTTCTATGATGGGGTCCTTTAATGGTTTTATTAGCAATTTAGTTTCAAACAAATTAGTCAAGATCAATATCACCATCAGTATCTAAATATTCAATTTCATCTTCTTTATCTTATATTCAATGGTAAAACTAAATGCGAGATTGTTCTTTCAACTTGGTATCATTATATCTTTATAATGTTATATGTTGATCACACGTTTTATTATTCCATATATTGGATTCTATCATGGTGCTTAGATCTTATGCACATCCATTACATATAATTTTTTTTATTTTTAGTTATTCTTTATGAAACAAAGGATTTTCATATTCAAAGATATAATTTTGTATGTATTTACTTTGCACATGTGCCTAATACTTTGTCTCCCTCCTATATTTTTGATGCATATACTGTGTTGATGGTAAGGGACCAAGTGTGTAATGAAATATGTGAACCTAGTACTTTGATGCCACACATTATTTAGTTTAGATGTCAACACATTTGTGGATATGTATCTTTGGGGACTTACCCTCCTAAAACAAAGGCCAATTACTAAGATGACCTATGCTATTCAAAATTTTCTACTCATATATTCACATGTATCATCCAAAGCAAGATGAATATTTTTATTAATTACCCACCATATCTCTACAATTCCCTTCAAATCATAATTTAAGGCACTGGCTTGCTGACTAATTATAGGTATATGAACTTATAGTCATAGAACAAATTGATTTATATATGTGGTTACATAATATGAATGAAGTTGTCTCTCATGGGCAAAGACCATTCTCATATGTTATAATTCATGATCACCATAATCCTAATTAATTATATTTATATTTAAGTCTCCACTGATAGATGAAGCTATTTCCCAAGGCAAAGTGCTTTGTTTGGTTGGCTCCATACAATTTTGCATATGATCATCTACTTGATAGATAAAAATAACTTTTAAATGAGTAGGGGATTTATTAAACATGGATTCAAAATCCTCTATAACAAAGTAAGGTTCTAGTGGCTAAGTATCTATTATTTTGGGCCTCCATTACTCATATGTATTCATCTATTAAGTGATTAAAGACTATACATGAGGTTTTGTATGCTCATACAAGAAGTTGAACTCAGTTTCACATAGATCTTTCTAATTCTCTTCAGAGTTTACCTTCTTCCTATTCATTTCTTATAAAACATAAGGATATTCTAGTTCAAATGGAATAATGTAGGTTATTCACCTTACTCAGAGGAATGATGAAAATCTTATCCCCTTGATGTGCTTCTAGTTGATTTTATATAATATTGATAGTCATCTAACCATCATATTCCCATTTCTTTCCAATAAATATAAGGTAATTAGTAATTTTTATCTTCATATCTATGACTTTAAAGTCACCTTGTATTTTACGTTCTATGATTTTGATCTTAACTTCTTCTAATTTTCCAATGGGATCAACTCTTCCAAAGTCTACTAAGCTTAGAGTCACTAGATTGTAACTTAGAACATGTCATCCAATGGATTACCATGTAGACCTAGAGATCATGTTGACCATACTACTAAAATCAAATACAAAGTTTGGAATTTCATGGCCTATTATTTTAATGTCGTTTCATGCATCTACATCCCATGCCTTCTTTGTTTTTATATACCAAATAAGATATTATGTCTTATATTACCCTCACTATGTACACTCTAGTAAATTATGTAACAAGTTTGTGATATTCTATGAAATATATTCATTATGTAATATACTTAAAAGATTTAGTAAATATGTCAGTGTAGTGAAAACTACGTTCTAATGCATATTATGCATGATCTAAACAAACATTTGGGAGTCTATTGTTGTAGCATCTCCTTCAGTAATGTCTTGGTGTTGAATCTTTTTCAACATCTATGCATATTCATACATGAACCCATTCTATATATGGGTCTAGGTATTTATCATATTTTTATTTTTGAATTCCTTGATCATGAAGTACTTGGAGATGAGGCAATCCTCTCTTTGCATGCTAGTATATTAGAATGATGTTCAGGAATGCATCCTCCTTAGTCTAAACATTTACCATGTTAACATTCTTCACAACTTTTTCCTTTTTTTTTTTTTCCAAGATAGGACAATATTTTCTCTTTGTTTTCTTATATACACTAAAATATGCACAGTAAGATTGTCCTTGGGGATTCAAAGGGAAATTGCATTGAACATGATTATACTCTCCACATAAGTAACATTACAAAGGAGGGTGTTGATAATTATTTTATCTACCACCTTTGTAACCTCCTCTATTTGACTGATAACCTCCCTATTGCTACACCACATTCAAGTGCTAATGCTACTAGGTGTTATCTCTAATTTCAAATTGTTGTTTCACAACTGGTGGGGTCTAGCTAATTTGATGTCATTACATTATTGCCAAATTATAAGGTTCTACATATCAATATTATGATGATGGAGGTATCCAACTTGATGAAGGAGGGGCATATCTATCTAGACCTTGAGTTTTCTACTAAGTAAAACTAGCAATCCATTGCATACTTTCTTGGTTAACACAACCCTTATCAACCTCTAGGCCTCAAATTATTTTCTTCACTGAGGACACTTATTAGATAGTGATGATGAATACATTATTTGTAATGTCTTATTTGAGCTCTTGAAAATCCCTATAATTCTTTTCATCATGATTTTGGGACTTACATAAATTAAAATATAAAATCAATCTAGATTATAGTTTCTTCCATTCTTGGTTTGAAGCAATAATATTATAACTAGTTGACCAGTTAGCTAATAATACATGTGACTCACACCATAAAATTGTGTATATCTATCCATAAATATGCTAGTGAATAATTTATTGTATGGTAAGACTAGTCAATTTTTATTCTTCTTTGGCAAAATTACATATCTTTTAGTTTAGCCATATCTTAATATCTCTTTACTCTAGTAATCGTCATAGCATAATTCCCTCTAAAAAGGAGTTCCAAATTACCACACCATCATTAATAGAGGTTTTTGAAGTATCAAATCATGATAAAGATGAGGATATTTATGATATACTTCAAGTGCAAAAAATAATGTACTATATTCGTAAAGGAGTTTGGATAATAGAAGCATAATAAGTGTTACTTATCATACAATATGTAGGAATTAAGAACAAGCATAGTTTCATTAACAAAAATAAAACATTTGGGTTTAATTAGACAAAAATAAACCAAGCATCATACATGAAAACACATGAAAGGAACATAATAATAAATCACACAAGTAACCATAACCAGATGAGTCTTTATTGATCTCTTCAAAAGTGGAACCTTTTCCTTCTTAGACACATAGGTATATAGATGCTTTTAGTTTATGACTATTCACATTTTTCTCATACTTGGTACTAAATGTGGGGTCTATTAAAATTATATCCTATTAAAAGTGCTGAAAATAGGACAAAAGAAAATATACAATGACAAAATAAGTACATAACACATGAATATCAAACAAATATATTATGTAGCTTTACAATCTAAATTCTTCTTCCAATAAAGGCTTCTAGTTTATACGACTTGTGTAACATAATTTTGACTTGTATATATAGTGTAAAATATTATTTTAGGCTTGTTATTGTGGACATATTGATTACTATGATATATCCATTCAAAGAACCTGATTTGATAACTACCAATACAATTATTTTAGTTGTTGCACTTGATTATCAATAAGAAAAAAAAATCATGTTATGTCTTAGATGATGGGGCTTCTCCCATCACTTTACACTCTCTATAGAAAACTTTGATCTATGTAGAAAAATGGGTGCCCTTATATAGGAATTTCAATATACAAACAAGAGCTCCCATTATTTATTTCTCCAAATAAACCAAGTCTTTTGATCAATTATTTCTTTGAGAATGGAAAGCCATGAATGTGGTGACATAAATATCTAGACAAAACAATATAGAGAAAAGTTTCACTCATTACAAAGAAATTTGAAATCAGTAGTGTATATAATTTTTTTTGTTATCAAAATTATTATAGATCTTACATTGTTGAATGTCAACTTTTAGGGTGAGTATGAAAGTTTGAATAGAAATATTGTCAAATCTTTTGTAATAAGATAAGTTCCATCAGAGTTGATTGCTCAGGTTATTTTTGATGGTTTTGTACATATAAACTTTGATATTATACAACACTCAAGTATAGTGCAAGTGATAATAATATTATAAAGTTAGAATCAATTTTTTTCACTATTGAAATTTATATCCATTTGTGTAGGTATAATCCTTAATGAAACTATTGATTACAAAATTTATATAGACCATATAAATCTCTTATTTCATAAATGCGTATATTTTTAAGTTATTCATGGAAGTAAAAGTGTTCAAGAAGAGGAAGGTGATGATCTTACCCACCTAATATATGTTTATCAATAAACATGCTCTAAAGTTGACCATCATTATAAATCTAGAGCCATGAATGTCATGGTAATTTGGCTTTCATTATTCATATTTAGTGACTTCTAATAACAAGGATTTTGCCTAATATTTGAACAAATTTAGTTCATATTCTTGAAGATAATTATTCATTGTTTAAAATTTATTGGCACTGAGCCAAAGAGATGAATGAAAAGGTAATATATATATTTATCCATAATCGATTTTAATTTAATTTATATCTTAAAATTTGAATAAGTTCAATATTGAAACATTAGATTTATTAATTTATTTTCTTTTATTTTTTAGGTGAGAGTATCATCAGTGATGACAAATTCTCCTTTCACAATTAATTTGGAATGTGATATGCATGTGAATGGTTGCAAAGCCATACAACATGTTATCTTCTTCCTTGATTGTAAATGTAAAAGAGAGAGTTGTTTTGTGAAATTTATAAAATATTCCATGGGTCTCTCAAGGATGATCCCCTTGGAATTCAGTTTAAAGTACTATTTAAGGGAACCCAAGGAATGAATTGAATACAAGGACTTCTATATGGAGGAACTTGTTTCTTTTATAGGATAAAAGGTTTATATGGAGCACCAACAAATATGAATCAACATCACAATGAAGTATAGGAAACAAAAGGAAAAGGTGACTAAGTGGTCTCCCATTAAAAGACGTTGTTGATAATACTAATAATGTTATCCTAAATGAGGTGACATTGAATAGGTAGTATTAAAAACTTGAAGGGTGATTTATATTAAACTTTACAATGGCAATAGTGTAGAATGAGGTCTTTATAATGATAAAACACAATTGTAAATTTAAAAAATGTTGGAATATTTACAATTATGTGATCATAGAGATTTGATTTTTTATATTTTATACCAAAACCTCCTTCTTAATATAAATACATTATTTTTTTTGTAAGAGTCTCTAGTGCTTCTAAAATGGATCTTCTCGATACAATTTTGTATATTTAAGTATTAACATCTCTATTCATGTGTCTTAATAGATTTCCCTAATTTTTTATTCTCTTATTATTATGAGGATTTGAAAAAATCATTTGGAAAATCCTATATTATTGTAGCATTAATTTAAATTATTTTAATTAGTAATTCATTTGAGAACCATACTCCCCCTTCATTGGTTAAATGATAGGCCTTTAATGTTGCTATTTATAACTATGAAACAAACACTACCTAGGGAAAAGTGTTAAATTCAATATCCTCTCTCTCCCCAAGTTTGTTTCCATCACATCACATGGTCACCTTTACCACTACATGCATGGGGTATTTTTTATGCATAACTTCAAAACCAATGATAAAAAATGTAGTGGTGTAATATTTTAAAAATGTTGGAGTATTTAGAACTTTTTTCTGGCTTTCAATTACGAATATATCATGATCAAAATTGAATAAATGCTGATTTACTATGACCCATTGTAGGTAGGATGGATGTATGGATATATTATTGAGTATGTTATGACTGGGATAAAAATTCATAATCTAGGTTGTCTTTAATTTTTTCCCATCTTGAGAAACCAAGGTTGATGGGATGTGCACCAGGGAACAATTTTAACACTCTTTTTCAATAAAGGAGATGGTTTATGAGTTTTCTAAAAATATTCATAAGAAAAATATGTCCTTTATTAGGCATCAAAATAAAAATTAGAGTGATACAGAGGATGGATTATGATTATTTCATAACTATTAGCTAACATAAAAAAATGTAGAAATATTTGTGTAAATTAGCTAGCAGTAAAAACTTATAGAGATAAAATTAAGTAGCAGCAAAAATAATTTTGTAAATTAGGTAACATAAGAGTAATGTTTTTATAACTAATAAGGGAATAAAATATAGTTTTATACAAGGAAGCATTGAAAAAATGGGTATATTATAGCCTATCATATTTTGAATATTTTTGAGTGCATCAATTGTGTCAATGTTTATGGGGATCCTTCAGAGCTAGAATCGATCATTTTTATTTCAAATAAGATTAATTTTATCCATAATCCTCTATATTTACTTTTATCTACTTAAAAACATAGCAATCAAAGACATCCATAAGTGAGATTAACTTTACTTCATTTACTTAGACATAGAGATTCAAATATGTCTTGTTGTTAGAATAATTGGTCTTTCTCTTTTAAATCTATTATTTTTTATTAATGCCTTCAAAAGGGATTGTTTAATCCATATACAAAGAACATTAATAACTTATAATAAATGTGATGGATGTGTTATTTATGTTAAATTTAAGACTTTCATGACTAATTTTCATTAACTGATAGTTTTTGTGAGATTTTAAATTGTTGTGTTTTAGTCATTATCTAAGTGATCTTTGTGAGTATTCATTATCCAAATGAATTTTTTTCTTATATGAGTAACAAATTTTTTCCACGTATGAGAATATAGGATTAAAATCCTAGAGTGATGAATAACTAATCACAAAGGTCATTTGGATAATGACTAAAATACATAGGGATATAAAATCTTACATAAATTAATATCCAACTCAATGGATGTTGTTTTTCTTATTTATTCATAACAAGATAATCATTACATTTTTTTGGCATGATGAAAGGAAATTTCACATCAGTACTTTTATATATGGCACCTCTATAAGTAACTATAATTACCAAAATTTAGCATAAATTTATATGAATCTAATAAGATTATAATTATAAATTTTATTATTATAGAGATTATTATGTAATCTTTTTTATCACATGCTTACATTTAGGAAGGTTATAAAAGACAAGATAGAGAGGCAATATTATTGTACCCCATATGTGTTTTGATATATTCCATTATTTTACCTACACATGGTATGGGATGCCTTTGGTTAGTAATGGTTTGGAAAACTTTATGGTTTCCATTGTAAATGAGGATAGTATCATTCCATAGAGTTTTGTCATTTTTACATTCCTAGTCTTTGATCCTCCCAAGGTAAAGGTATTATAAAATATTTGATGTTTTATAGTGTGATTACAAGGTTAGTGTACATATTGTATAATTTTTTAATCAAAAAATGTAGCCATTGTTCAGCTTAGAGTGGCAAGGATGATTGTAATTGTATTTGTGTTGTTCACAATAATGGTAATGGTGTCTACTTTTGATCTTCATTAACATAAACATTGCAAGTTCCTGGCAGGAATTATTGGCAACGTCACATTTATTTTTCTATATGGTTATCTCCTCATTGTTATGGTAAACAGTAAAAAATTATTTATATATGAGTTATATATATATATATATATATATATATATATAATTTTCTTGATGATGAATGTGATAAAAAACATTGATCAACAACTCTTCATAGATTAATTTTAAGTATTTTTACACTATAATTATTTACTTATTGTTTTTCATGATGAAATATGTATTTAGGCCAAGATATGAACTAAACTATGATTATTTTTTTGGCATTCTTTATATGTTGGTGACTAAATCAAAAAGTATAGATTTCATCCCATTCTACTTGTCATTTTTTAGTTTTATGACCCATAGTTTTGTGGATTACGTATGAAATATTTAGTAGAGATGTCTTACATGTTGTAATAATAATACATTGCTTGTTACTAAATTTTGATGAAAGAGTTCAACTATCACATAATGGGTAACCAATTGACTATCATTTGGTTAATATTAATATAGGGGTAACAACAATTATTACATTGATGTTAATAGTGATTGCCTAATGTACAATGCGATACTATAAATGCAAAACACATTTGAAATCATTTTGGAATTAATTGATTTAAAATATTATAAAGAGATAGACTTAATATTTTCTAATAATTTTTATCCAAACTCCTAATATGTTAGGTTCTCATTGGAATTGGCTCAATTTATATAATATTGCATGTATATAAAGAATAAAAAGATATCATGTATAGATCTGAACAAAGGACAAAGATTAAGTTTTTTGAATTATACTTAAGAGTAGAAACAACACAGAAATTTATCATAAAAATATTAAAAACCTTGATGATCATGGAGTGTCCAATGAATCCCATAGTTCTAGGAATGGATTTTGTAGAAATTTATTGAATTTTATCCCTTTCATAAAGGTACAATCACTAAGAGGGTGGTGAATTAGTGTGCCCAAATAATCCAACTTTAATTTCAATCCTTTCAAACTCTTAATTAGTTACCACAAACATGCATGAAGCATACACATCATTCATAGCAATGAACAATAGACATAATGCAAGATCAAGCACATAACACATGACATATGTGGGAAACCCTCTTGGAGGAGAAACCCCACTATAACCTATAATTGGTTGATAGTTCTATATAAAAAGGAACCAATTTACACCAGATGTAACTAATCAATGAACTACCATCCCTTATTTTAGTGAGACTACAATCCCACAAGGAGATTCGACACCTATTTAGTTTTGTTTCTATAACAATTAGACCTCTGTCAAGTTTCACCTTACAAGGATTTTGTAACCCCCTAGATTTTGAGAAGCCATAACAACACCTAAAAAAAACTCCACCTTTCAATTGATACCTTCAACACCTAATGATGGACCTCTATTATCACTCTTTACCTTTATTTTTTCATCCAACATTCCTGATTGGCCAAAGCACATTACATACTTGAACAAACATACAAAGGTAAATTAGGAGACATTACATATCCTAACTAACCCCACTCTTCAACTCTTAACTCACACTCAATGTTCAAACATGTAAGAGTCTTGTTATAACATCAAAAATATAACCTAAAAGTCATCCACACCATCATCAATTCGCTCTACCCTTTAACTAATTCACTAGGAACACACAACCTTAACCTTGACTTTTTCACCATACACACTCTCTCAAATAGTCTCATGAGCATACTCACTCATTATGCCTCTTATAGGTTTATTAGGTCTAATGACCTATGTAGTCAACTTTGCCACGTTGATAAGACAATCATGTATAATCCTCTTCAATCTCTACTAGTCTTCACTGACCTATACTTTCTATTTAAAATTTTCTCTCCTTCACTTAGCTCCACATACACACAAGCCTCTTTCAAATATAGAAACCATCATCTTTTGTTTCATTATTTATAGAGCATACATGATTCTCAATACCTTAGTCAGCCATTAGGAATGCCTTAATCCTTAAGTCATCAATCACATCAAGACACAACTCAAAAAAATCTTCATAGGTTGGCCACAGTATGTATGGGTCACCCTTAAGTAGATACACCTTTCAATTAGGCCATTATAGCTCTTAGAGGTCTCATAGAGACCTATTCACCCATTTATAACTTCATCAAGAAAAAAAGATCATAGGACCACTTTCACTTACATATGTCCACTCTACATGACCCCTTAGACATCCTCAAATGATCATAGTCATTTATACTCACCTATGCATATGCTCAATCAAATCAAAGAATGACATTGTATATAGGAACACCATGTATGAACACAAAATCAACTTTTTAAGAATTATTCATATTAAAGATAAATTGATCACACCTCTAAAATCCACACTAATGATATCTATTGAGTCTAAAATGCATTCTAATAGATAATACATCATCAAACATCGAAACAACATCAATACAAACTCAATTATCTTTCTTAGGTCACTTACAGAACATAGATAAAAACATAATAAAATTTAAACCTTCATAACTTTGACTATGCATAATTTCATATTATTAAATATAAATTTACATATTCATCTTGGATTTATCTACAATTTCAATTTATATAACATGAGAAAATTCAACCTATATAAAAATATATTGCCTAAAAACTAAACACCAGTATTTACTTTGTTAAATTCAAATGTACGAATGGAAACGATCAAGTTAAACATTGGCCACATTGCTCACATCTCATGTCCTCACATATTACAATTAAATAATCATAATTTATCTTCTTCTAAATTTAATGCATAGTTCACCACTAATCAAATTTTAAACCTCATATATTTGAACTAATCTCATGCAATCTTGTAATATTGACTCAACGCACACCATCAATCTCCTGTACATAGCTCGATCTTTATCTTTGTTAAACACTAGATAATTTGAGATCATCTTGTTCAATAAAAACAATTTATCTCTATTTGTACAAACACTCACTCACCTTTATATCTTGGAAGAAGCTTGATCACTATAGCTGCTTGATGTTAAACTTAGAACACTTGTCCTCATCTCATCACTTCCAGACAACTTAGAATGAACACACTTTTTTGATCCTTTTTTAAGGAGATCGATCTTTACTTAGTTTAAGCATCAAAAAATTTGACCCATTTGAATTACTATTCACCATATATATATATATATATATGAACTCTTGTGAGCCATTGGATCTCCATCTAGTCCTGGTGTTTAACATCGTGCAAAATAAGTATGGGGACCATTGCTTATCTACATGGAAGGCTAAAATTTCATAGTCATAACTTTTACCTCACTCACTTTAATGTTATCAAATTTTCATCATATGATATTTTTTCATAGGGTAATCTAACCATCTATCAAAATTTTCTTGAAAGCTTTACACATGCAAGATATAATGCCATTAATATGCTCACATAGATTTTTCTGCCATAGAGCCAACTATGTCAAGAATTATCTAGAAGGACAACTTTAAACATGAATTTATTTTAATTTGATTCATTAGATGACCTAAAACATAGCACAGATTATATAGTCACAAAACAAAACAAACCCATATGATCATTTTCTATTTTCAACTTCACACATGCAAAATATAATGACATCAAAATGCCTACTTAGCATTTCATGCCATGTAAATTTGGCTAATTATAGGAACACATTATCAAACTGATTGGCAGCCCAACTTTTTACTAAATTATCTTATGTTTTGTTGGTTGAATATTTTGTCGATCAGCGTACTGATAAACAAAATAGGTCTGATTAGCCAAAGTAGGAAGATTAATCATCCAAATGTGTAGGTTTACCACATCAGAAGGGGACTAATCTCTCCTCTCATCAAGGGGAGGTTACCTATATCTATATATATATATATATATATATATATATATATATATATATATATATATATATATATATATATATATATATATATATATATATATACAAATAGAAAATAATACTCAAGGGTAGAACAAACCATCCGTCTCTCTTTCTTTAGAGATGATGCATGCAAATCAAAGGAAAAACACAAGGGAAATGACAGACAACACTTCTCTTCTTTTAGAAGTACTATTTAGCAAACCACAAGAATACTCTTGGTAGTAAATGCAAAATGTAGCAATGGACGTAGTAACTAGCAAATCGAGGTGCAGCACAAAGTCTCCACCTAAATTGCTCAAGAGTAAGATACGAAGGACAATGAGGGCACAAAGTCATCCCAAAGTCCTTTACACAGAAATGAAAAGAAAACACACTAAAGACAATTATGGGGGCACAAAGTCTCTCCACACTTGACTCTTCAGGACACCTTCCTGACTGTTGTCACTAATTATGCTTGTTGAATTCAAAGAACAAAAGATATATTAAGGAAAAAGACATAAGAACAATTTCCCCAAAAACAAAGATATCATAGCACAACATCTGAAAAATCACTTGCTTTCTTATTCTAATAACAAAATATGATCAACAAATTGACCTCAAAGTCTCAGAAGTGCCTTTTAATTTGGGCAAAGTTTCATTCTGATTGTCAAAGAGAGATCCATTTACAATAGAAGAGAGCCCCTTACATAGCCTCTTCAAGAAGGACTCAGGAACAATAACACATCATGTTGCATTAAAATCTATTAAGAAGATAGGTTGGAACTTAGGAGTGTTTACCCATTTGACTCTGTCAATGTAGAGAAACAAGTCACGCTATTGAAAGTTTGCAAATTTCAATGTCCACCTGGCGATCTGATCCTTCATCATTCCTCCTTTTTTGGTTAATTGAATCAGGTCCTAGATTCAATTTGTTGTTCTATCTGTTATTCACTTTCTACTGGCCTTGGCGTTACAACTTGTGAATGCATTTAGGTCTATAGATTTAAAAGATTAATGGCTATTTTATGAGCTTTAAAATTGACGTTTGTGCGCCTGTCACTACGTTTTCAATGGCTAGTTCACTGTCTTGAATTTGACATCTTCGGACATGTCACCCCTTGGTCCTTCTTTGGATTTTATTTTTGGCACTTTCCCAAAAAAAACCTGGGCACTTGTCCTTCAAGAAGCTCTTTTGAACTTTTACATTTGAACTACTCCTTTGAATTGCCTGAGTGGACTGCTTGATTGAACCAAGCTGTTGAACCGTTTGATTGAACCAAACATTGAACCGCTCCATTGAACCAAATCAATGAACCACTCTATCAAACCACTTCATTGAAGTAAGGCAATGAACCGCTTGGTTGAACCAATCCAATGAACCAAGCTTTGAACCAAAATGGTTCAAGTTGATGGTTCAAGCCAATGAACCAATTAAATGAACTAAGTAGATGAACTAAGCATTGAACCACTTGATTGAACCAACTATTGAACTAAGTTTTGGTTCAATGGTTCAAACGAATCCTTGAACTAGATGATGAACCATCTAGTTGAACCAAAGGATGAACCAAAGTGTTGAAACAAAGTGGATGAACCACCCGAGTGAAACAAAGTGTTAAACCTTTTAAACTTTGAACTCGTTGAACCTTTAAACCAAAGTGGTTCAATGGTTCAACGGTTAAGGCCTTCTTTTCTAAGATGTTTGTCGATGGAGATTTTTGATTGAACCAAGGCATTATAGAGTCCATAGAAACCAAGTCTATACAAATCAACCTATGAAGTCCTTTGAACCAAACCTACAGAGTTCATAGATTTTCTCTTCCTGCTAACTCTATAGATTCAAGCCTGCAAAGTCCATAGATTTTTGAGAAGCTTGAAAAATGAGGAATTTGAATGCCCAAGACAAATTTTGAAAATGTAAGAGACAATTTCAGTATGTAGGACCAAAATAGTTTAAATGTTGTCCCAAAAATCAATGATATTTTTGGGGGACAATAGCTGGCTCCAATTGGAGAACTTCTATCAATTACAAAAAGAATTGAAGGGAGTAGAATCTAGAATCTTTAGTGTCTTCATTGTGTCATTGGGTTATAGAGTCATGCTACCCAAAAATTAAAGACATTAAAAAATAAAAAAATAGAATTAAAAACTATACAAATGTACATATATGTAGATGCAATGATCTGATACTTCAAGAGTTGAAGTGTTTTAGATGCTACCCATTTTGAGGTAGAAAAAAGAGTGTGCCATCTTGATATTTTAGCAGAAAGCTATTTTCACCAATGTGTTGATGAATTATAAATGGGCCTCTCTAAAGAGAGTCAAACTTTCCATGCATCCCTTTTGATTCTCTCCTTTTGTCCCACAACAGGACTTGATCCCCAATCTAGAAATCATGATTTTTGGCCTTCTAGTCAAAGAGCTTCTTTACCAGACTTTGATGAGCAGCAATTCTATCCACCACTATTGTTCTCTATTCCTTTAGCTTAGTCAAGCACATGATTCTTTTATCAAGAGAGTTTTCATATGTCTGATCTTCAATTGCCTTTGCCAATTTTAAGGCTGGCAATTTTAAGGTGATTGGTATCTCAAAATTGATAACATAAAGAATTTGAAAAGGAGACATATTGATTGCCCTCTTTGGTGTGATTCTGTCTACCCATAGAGCATCGACCAATGTTTTATGCCATGTTCTTTGATTGTCATCTATTAGCTTCTTGATGATAGTTACCAGGTTCTTATTGATGGATTTAGCTTGTCCATTCCCTTGTGGAAAGTAATCAGAAGAATGAGAGAGTATAGTTTCATAATGGAAATAGAAATGTGTAATCTCTTGAGAGGTGAAACAAGCTGCATTAACAGTAACAATTTTAATTGGAACTCTAAACTTGGAAATGATATTCTCTTTAAGAAAGTTACACACAACTTCTAAAGTAGCATGCTTAGTTGGGATTGCTTCTACCCACTTGGTGAAATAGTTAGTTGATGTAAGGACATAATCATGTCCATCACTTGAAGATGGGTTTATTATCCCAATAAAATCAGTCCCTCATTACTGGAAAGGTTCTTCTATGATCAATGGCTTGAGAGGCATAGCAGCGAACTTAGGTCTTCCAACAAATTACTAATAGAGTTCACATTTTCTCACCCACTTATGTGCATCTTGGAAAAGAGTTGGCTAGTAATATTTGGCTCACAGAATCTTGTGAGTAGTCACAAGAGTAGAAAAATGTCCTCCATAGGCCAAATTATGGAAAGATTTCAAAAGTTGGCTTTGTTGCTCTTTGTCTACACAGTGAAGGAATACTCCATCTATGCTTCTCTTGTACAAGCCATTGTCCCAAAGGACAAAATTGGCATCTTTCAACTTGATAGTATTTTTTTCTTTGTAAGACAGATGAGCAAGACATTCACCATAAGTAAGGAAATGATTGATACTTGAATACCACTCATTGGTAGTGGAGACAAAAAGAATTGTTGGTGTCTCTTCCACTTCAGTTTCTTCATGCTATGTGTCTTCTAGCTTATTGTCAGCAATTAATTAGCATAGGACTTTACCCTTGACCAAATTTTTTGGCTTGATGTCTAGATCAAACTCTTAGATCTTTGCAATCTAATTACCTCTTTTCATGCCAAAATCCTACTAAGTTAATATAGACTTGACTATAGTGTCAGGAACTAAGGCAATAGTGTGTGAATACAAAATATAAAAGAAAAAATGTTTGACTGCTTTCACCAATGCATAAGCATGCCTCTCTACATTTGAATACTTCATCTCATGGGTTTTGAGAGGGTAACTCATGAAAGAGATGGGAGGTTCCATACCTTCCTTGTCCTATTGAATAAGAATTGTTGAAAGAGTGTGTTTAGATGCATAGCTGTATATGATGAAATCTTTGTTGTAATCTAGAAAAACCAAGGTAAGGGCATGAGTAATAGCAGTCTTGATATCCTGAAATGCTGACTGGCCTTCTTTAGTATAGCTGAAGATGGTCTTCCCTTTCATCATGTTCACAATGTGTCTAGTCTTCTTAGCAAATTTGGGGATGAATCTCTGTAGGAAATTCACCTTTTTGAAGAAAGAATGAACAACATTCTTACTTTTAGGAAAATTGAGTTCTTGAATAGACTTGACTCTATCTGAGTTAATCTTTATGCCTTCTTTGGACACAATGTGTCTAAGGAGTTTCCCTTTTGTTACTCCAAAAATAGACTTTTTAGGATTTAAGGAAATACCATTCTAGCAGTAGTGCTCCATAACTTATTGTAAGTGGCATACATGATTAGATAAACACTTTGAAAAGATAGTCAAGTCATCAAGGTATACCACTATGAATTTACCAATCTCATCTTTGAAATCCAAATCCGTTTCTCTCTAAAAGGTAGCACCATTATTTATCAAGCCAAAATGCATTCTTCTATATGCAAATGTACCTCAAGTTGTGGTGAATGCAATCTTATGTTGGTCTACTTTACCAACATAAACTTGATTATATCTTGAGAAGCCATCTAGCAATGATAACATGTCTAAACCTATCACTATTTGAAGCACTTGATCCATAATTGGTAAAAGATAATTATTCTTCAAAGATGCTTAATTCAGATTTCTGAAATCTACAAAATGCAAATTTCAACATTTTTCTTCCTTATAGGCATTATGTTTTCAATCCATGTGGAATGATGGATTAGGAAGATGATTCTAGCGTTTAACATTTTTTGTATCTCATACAGAATAGTACCTAATATTTTCAAATTATACTATCTAGATTTTAGCTTGTATGGCATTGAGTCGGCCTTGAGAGGAAGGTCATTGCAGATTTCATCTGGTTTGAGAGACTTCAAGTCTTCATAAGAATATGCTAAGACATCCATGTATTGACAGAGTAAAGAGGTGAAATTGAATATTTCTTTAGGGGTGCAACACTTACCAACGTTAACCATCTTAGGATTTTATTTAGTGGTTAGATTTACTTGATCGAATCTCTGAGAGAAACTTGAGTCTGTTTGTTGTTATTTGATAAATCTATTATGCTTGTCAAACAGCTTCTCAAGAGAAACCAAGCCTTTGGGATTTTTTTTTCCTTTCAGCTGTAAGAATTCTTCATTTATATCTAAACTAGATTCAGAGGCTGATTCATTCTTCTAAGATTCATTGCCTTCAAAATGTAGTTGTTCAAAATTGTCTTTTCATTCTAAGAAAGCAATGATTTGATGATAATCATTGAATACTTGCCAATAATCAGCATTGTCAGGAACACTTGGTCTATAGACCAGCTCAATAGTATACCTATCTTCTTTGAAATTTGAATGAGGAACTAAGAGATTTCTTAAAATAGCAAGTGCATCAACTCTGTCATTAGACTCTCTAGGTATGGAAAAAATGTTGAAAGCATCAAAGCTTTCAATTTGGTCCCCAACCAAGTTATGGTAGTGGCGTAATCTTTCATTCTTGGTTTGGTATAAGTTCCTTACTTGACAAACCACTAATTTAGCATCCCCTTTAGCATGAAGAAACTTGATGCCTTTGTCTTGAGCAGCTTTCATGCTAAGAAGCAGAGATTCGTATTCAACTGTATTGTTAGTGTTGCTAAATTGTAATTTTTAAGATGAAAGAAACATATCTCCTTGAGGAGATATCAACACAATCCCAGCTCTTGAACTGGTAGAGGAACAACTACCATCAAATTTTAAAGTCCATATCTCATTTGATATTGATTTTTATTTAGACTTTCCATCATCAAAGATGGAAGATCCTTCTTTATCTATATTGCAGCCTACTAGTTCTTTTGCTATTCTAGTTGAACTGATGTTAGAGTTGACCCTTTCAAGAATTATATCAGGTGTTTCATGTACTTCATCTGTAGATAGAAAATAGTTACCCATACCTGTGAATTCAAAAATAATTTGAGCTTCAGGGGCTGATGTCTGGGTGACCACATATTTTGCTTCCTTTTCAGAGAGCAACCTCTTCATTACACCTTGTACAGGGATCCTTGCCTCAGATAGATCCATGCTTAGTTCTCCTCACACATCCTTGCAAAAATTTTGTCCAAGAAAAATGCTATAGGGTGTTGGGATGTCAGCCACCAAGACAGTCATCTTGATTCTCTTGTCTGGAAAGGTTGCAAATGCAAATTAGGCATCTTTGATTTGCCTCAGCAATGGTACTTGCTTGTTCTCCATGGAGAAATATCTCCCAAATGTCTTGGTCAGTGTGAGACTAAGAGACTTAGCTACTTTAGCAGGCATGACATTATGAAATGCCCTTCAATCTATAATACATTTACTCAACTTGTGGCCATTAATTAAAAGGGAATATAGAAAGGTTCTATTTTTCTAGGAGTAGCTAGGGGAGTAATGACCAAAATATTTGGAATAGGCATGTTCTTTAGAGAATCAAGAGTTACCTTTTTAGCTTTTTGTCCTACAGGTATGGTTTAGTTCTTGACATATTGGAACATCTTATTCAATTGATCAAGATTAGATTGCAAATATTTGAACTCAAACATTTGTATTTTTGACTTTTTGACATGATCGATAATGTCAAATGGATGAATCTAGATAGGTATAGAGACAGGGACTTCAACTTTTTGAGTTTTAGGAGGGATGTGAGGTGGGTTGGTTTGCAAATTTGAAGTAGAAGGGGAAGGAAAAATTGATGTATTTGCCTTTTGGGTGATTACTAGATCCTTTATTTGAAAAGACAGAATGGTTTCATGCTTAGCAATCATGACTACTAGCTACTGTTGCTCTTCTATCTTCCCTTTATTAGTTTATTATACTGATTGGTTCTTAGATCTAGTAAACACTATATATGATCCATCAAAAGCTTCTCCTTTTCTTTTGAGTTCATCTTGGTAGTTCAAGAAACCAATGTAGGAGTCACCAGTTGATTCTTCTTGATTGTCTTCAAGGAGATCAATATCATTTTCTTGATTCAATTCAGGCTAGAAAGAGAACTCTGATTCTACTTCAAGATATGCCACTGCTAAATTAGTTGAAGGAGGTTCAAGGGCAAGTTTACCTTGTGGGGGAGGAAGGTGATTCTGTTGCCCTTGATTTCTGGTAGCATTGCCTTGATATGACTAATTTTGGAATGTCCTTCTATATGAAGGAGTAGAAGACATTCCTTGAGCCATTTGCTTTTTGAGAGCAAGCAACTCATTTGCTAATTTTTGCACCATTAGATTTATGGTGCTTGTAGATGAATATTTAGAAGATGATGAAGCTCTATTTCTATTTTTATCTCTTCTTATCTTTCCTGCTAAGATGAGATCATCTTCTACCTCAGTGGCCAAATGTTGAGCTACAACAAGATCTATTTGACTAGCACGTCTCAAGAGAAAACTTACTTTAGGTAACTGAGAATTAATGAAAAAGCATTTGAGATTCTCAACTGTAGGTCAAGATATTATAGGAATTTTGTTCCTTAGTTTGTCAAATTTGGCTATGAAGTCTCTCATAGGTTCATAAGGCTCTTTCTTCATCTCTGTAAGTTGAGCCAAAAGTGTATGAGCATCTTCTGTAGGTTTGAATCTAGCTTCAAACATATCTTTGAGAGTTTTCCAATTAGTCACTGATTGAGCCTGTAGATGATAAAACCAATCTACAACAACACCTTATAATGTTTCTATAAAAATCGTAACTACTACATCTTCAAATTCTACTCTGATTACTCCATAAGCTATGCTGAAGGATACAATGTGTTCATCAGGATGAACTTTCCATTCACCATAGAATTTGGGGAAATTCTTCCTTAAACTATGTGGAAGCTCATGTAGAGGTGGAGTAATATTGAGAGGACCAAAAGCATTACTCCAGGGGCCTTAAACTGCCATTGTAGGATTATGAAAAGGAGGGATAAAAAATCTCAGAGGGGTAATTATTGGCCAAGCTTTATCAACAACAGAAGTAGATACTTGATCTGGAAATGGAGATTTGACTTTAGTAGGAAGAAAGCTCTTGGTTCGTTGGAGATGAGATGGTGAAAGAAATAGATTAAAATCACTTTGTTGTACCAACTCGAATACAGGGTCAATGATACCTTTAGCCCTTTGGCTTTGTATATACCTTGAATCTTCCAGATTGTGAAACAAAAATGGAAAAGAATTGACCTTGCTTCAGTTAAAGCTTGAGGCTTTAAACTGTGCATTCTTTCTTGATTAGTGTGGAGGTGAATGGATAGATTATAAATGGATAATGGATTTTACATCCCTAGTGGAGTCGCCAAAAATTATTGGTTGAATATTTTATCTATTAGCGTACTGATAAAAAAAATAGGTTTGATCAACAAAAGTAGGAAGATTAGTCATCCAAATGTGTAGGTTTACCACATTAGAAGGGTACTGATCTCTCCTCTCATAAAGGGGAGGTTCCCTATATATATATATATATATATATATATAGAAAATAATAATCAAGGATAGGACAAACCATCCATCTCTCTCTTTGAGGAGATGATGCATGCAAATCAAAGGAAAAAATCAAGGGAAATGATAGAAAACACTCCTCTTCTTTTAGAAGTACTATTCAACAAACCACAAGAATACTCTTGGTAGTAAATGCAAAATGTAGCAAAGAACGTAGTAACTAGCAAATTGAGGTGCAACACAAAGTCTCCACCTGAATTGCTCAAGAGTAAGATATGAAGGACAATGAGGGCACAAGTCATCCCAAAGTCTTTTACACAAAAATGAAATGAAAACACACTAAAGGCAATTATGAGAGCACAAAGTCTTTCCACACTTGACTCTTTAGGATACCTTCTTGACTGTTGTCACTAATTTTTTTTGTTGAATTAAAGGAATAGAAGATATATTAAGGAAAAAGACATAAGAACAGTTTCCCTAACAATAAAGATATCACAGCACAAATTTTGAAAAATCACTTGATTTCTTATTCCAATAACAAAATATGATCAACAAATTGACCTCAAAGTCTCAAAAGTGCCTTTCAATTTGGGCAGAGTTTTGTTCTAATTGTCAAAAAGAGATCCATTTATAATAGAAGAGAGTCCCTTATATAGCCTCTTCAGGAAGGACTCATGAACAATAACACATCATATTGCATTGAAATATGTTAAGAAGATAGGTTGGAACTTATGAGCATTTACCCATTTGATTTTATCAATGTAGAGAAACAAGTCACGCTATTGAAAGTTTGCAACTTTCAATGTCCACCTAGCGATCTGATCCTTCCTTCATAATTTCTCCCTTTTTGGTTAATTAAATCGGGTCCTAGATTCAATTTGCTATTTTTTCCTTTAGTCACTTTCTACTAACCTTGGACTTAAAGCATGTGAATGCATTTGGGTTTGTATATTGAAAGGATCAATGGCTATTTTATGAGCTTTAATATTGACATTCGTGCAACTGTCACTATGTTTTCAATGTCTAGTTCTCTATCTTGAATTTGACATCTTTGGATGCATCACCCCTTGGTCCTTATTTGACTTTTCTATTTGGCACTTTACCAGAAAGAACCTGCCCTTTCAAGCCTTAAGAAATGATCTACCTTGGGTCGAGAAGAGCCCCTTTGCAAAGGTATTTGCCCTTCGAGCGGTCTTCAGATGGCCTTCGAGCTTCTTGTTTTACATCTTCCTGAAGGGAAGGTGACTCTTCAATTTGGCTGCCGAGAGTCCCTCACAAGGGAACCTACCCATCAAGGTCCTTCAGTGGCCTTTGCCTTAGGAGTCTCTTGGGGCCTTTTCATTAGTGGACTATCTCTCAGGCTATTTCTAGGGGCATTTTCCTGTGGACAAATTGTCTACAGACAATTTCTCAAAGACAAAATGCCCACATATAATTTCCCTGGGCTTTCTCTGTGGGTATTATTCCTACAAACAAATTGTCCATAGAAATTTCTCATAGACAAAAATTCCATAGAATTTCCATTTTGTTCTATTTGCCTTTGAGAGTTTCCTTCGGGTTTTCTTCTCGCAATCGGTTCTTGAATTCTTTCAAAAATTTTGTCTAAAGGAATTCCTTCAGACAAAAGTCTAAAAGAATTATGCCTTAGACTTTTTCAAATGCCTTAAACAAAAATTTGAAAGAATTTACATTTGTGGCCTTTTTGAAAATGACCCTTCTGAAGGGTATTTTCATCGACCAAGTGCCCTCCACAAGGGCACTTGTCCTTCAGGAAGATCTCTTAAACTTTTACATTTGAACTACTCCTTTGAACCATCTGAGTGAACCACTTGGTTGAACCAAGCTATTGAACCATTTGATTGAACCAAACACTGAACTGCTCCATTGAACCAAGTCGATGAACCACTCCATTGAACCACTTTGTTGAACCAAGGCAATGAACCACTTGGTTGAGCTAAATGTTGGACTAAACTGATGAACCAAGCTTTAAACGAAAATGGTTCAAGTCGATGAACCGATTGAATGAACCAAGCCTTTGAACCAAGTAGATGAACTGAGCATTGAACCACTTGATTGAACCAACCGTTGAACCAAGTTTTGGTTCAACAGTTCAAATGAAGCCTTGAACCGACTGACAAACCATTTTATTGAACCAAAGGATGAATCAAAGCTTTGAAACAAAGTAGATGAACCACCTGAGTGAAACAAAGCATTGAACCTTTTGAACTTTGAACTCATTAAACCTTTTAACCAAAGTGGTTTAATGGTTTAATGGTTCAAGCCTTCTTTTCTTAGATACTTGTTGATGGAGATTTTTGATTGAACCAAGGCACTGCAGAGTCCGTAGAAACCAAGTCTGTAGAAATCAACCTATGAAGTCCTTTGAACCAGGCCTGTAGAGTCCATAGATTTTCTCTTCCTACTGAGTCTATAGATTCAAGCCTATAGAGTCTGTAGATTTTTTAGAAGCTTGAAAAATGAGGAATTTGAATGCTCAGGACAAATTTTGAAAAGGGAAGAGACAATTTTGATCTGTAGGACTAAAATAGTTCAAATGTTGTCCCAAAAATGAGTGATATTTTGTGGGGACAACATGTTTCACTTTATCTCATGATCTAAAATTTATCACTTATAAACTAGCCATAAATTTGATCACAACCATATGACCAACTTCAGTTGAATCATCCACACATGGCAATGGTGATGTCAATAAACTAGCTACTCAATTTTTTTTCCATTGGACCCAAAATGTCTAGATGAAAACTATGGACTACCAGATGAATTCCAATTAGGTAAAAAATCCCTAAATACATCTTTGAACTCTTATAGGACCCCCTTCACATCGTTAATTCACCATACTCATCCCTGATCATATCTAACCATGCCAAAACAAAGGATCAACAAAACATATTTCAAGCATACTAAGACAAGTACATTGCACACTTTTTAATTATCACATATACTATAAAGACACTTCATCCACTCACTTTAACACATTTATGACATCATTGACAACTCTCCAAGAATTTATAGCTTTGTTATTGATGTTAACACCCAACATAGAACAATATATAACTCACTTTCCTTCTCTCTCTTCAAACACTCTCACAATAGGAATCTTCTACCCCTTTGACATAATGACAAAGTTAGAATCAAATCATCATAAGGACCTAAAAAGACCAAAAATAAGAGAGGACCACCTTATTAATATGATATAAAATCCTCCTTATCTTGAGCCTACCTCTTATTCCTTGAGAACTTCCTCTTGCTCCATATCAACACTCTATTCAACAAAGCATTATAACTAATGAATAAAGAACTCACACAAATACTAAAATATGATAGAACTCACCAAGAAACATCTAATAGGGACTCCACCTAATATTTCTAAGTCATTTCATCTCTTTGAGCATATTCAAATCTCCATACACCATGAAGAACCACCACATAGGCTTACTAGCCTTCTCTCTCAAACCACCTCAAAGAACACCAACAAAACTTCATGCCACTCACCAAATAGGAAACATGTTATTATACAACTTGAGAATTCTCTTTGATATAATTATACCTTTCTCTTTTTAATAAACTGAGCACAACTCACTATTTTTCTCACTAGGCCTGTCTAATCTCTTTATAGCCCTACCTATAACTTGTATAGCCCAAAAATTTCAATAGAAACACTATCAAAACCTAAAAAATCATATCTATAGCACTATAATATTTACCCTCAATAAAATCAATTTCCATAACCTAGCCAATCATTTTAGGCATACTTTATTCATAAACCTACTAGCCAATTAGGCATCTAATTTGATAAAAACTTGAATAACTTGAAATCCATAAACCTTTAGATCTCTATGAAGCTTAATTTGACAACCCATTTTGACCATTCAACCTATTTGTGGTCAATGTATACCTCTCAAAGTTATTATATGCCTAGAGATAACCATTACACACTTTTTGACTAAATTCTAGGCCTCCATACCTTTGGGAACCTTGACTTCCTATACCATGGATTTTGATCTTATTTCTTAGATTCAACTACTCAATCTTCTAATCTTAGGACCTGACCAATTATAAGTCTCCCTCTAACTATATAATTCACCTTATTTCCATACCTCCTCGTTAAACAATATCAAATAGCCACCAAGCTTCAACTGACTAACAAGTTTCTCTTTAAAGCCTAGATAGAGACATCCCTTTGACATAAAAAGACTAAAAGTCCCAAAACTCAAGAGACTCCCACATCTCAATATATTTCTCTAAATTATAGTCCAACCTCATCATCTGATTAATTTTGAATGGATGCTTGAATTCTTTCTTTACTTTAAATTTGTCAATAAATGTTGACAACATAAACTCTTGATATTATTTTTTGTTTATCATGATGAACAAACCATCCTTGGTCTCAAACTAATTTTTATTGATAGACTTAGGTTTCCAAACATGTGACCTCTTATTTGAACATTAAGATCCCCATACACCTTGTTTTGATTATTATTATAATATCTAGTAATGTGACCATATTTATGACATTTGAAACAAATAAAATCACTCAGACCTATTACTTAATGATGGTTATGATACAAATTTTATACCTTCTTCATATCTAATTCCTTATTTTATGTAGTAGGTAGTCCAAATTAATCATGAATATCCTTAATAGTGTTTGGTCTTAATATCATTGAGTGACTTTTAGGAGCACTTTTTTTCTTATCAAAACTTGATTCTATCTTCATAGTATTCTTGTAAAAATTGGCTATATGTCCTACTTTATTGTAACTATAGAAAACAATATCATTCAACATATCTCTTGACTAATCTAAGTTATGATTTATCCAAGACCAATTACTTATTCTTCCAAGGATCCATGACAACTCATTCTTGATTGACTTCCTTCTAGATTTCTTATCTCTATGTCCATACTTTACACATGTCTAACAATGACCATGAAATAAAATAGCATACCTTGAAGCATTTGGTTGTCTAATAGACCTTCTTGTATTGATTTTAAAACTTTCATTCTCTTTAACATACTTAAGATTCTCATGCTTGTCTTCCATCTTATCCAAATTCATTATAGCAAGCTCATGCTCACTTTTCAATGACTTTATTTCAAACTTCAGTTAATTACACTCTTCTTTTGATTTCATATTTACATTTGCAGTCCTTAACTGATCCTCAAGAACACTGATCTTCTCTTCATCCTCTTTGGCCTTATTGGCTATGTCTTTGAATCTATATGTTTGTATTTTAATAGACTTGATCTATTCTTAATACTTATTTTCATCTTTGTTGGGCATGCCTAAAACACTTCCCTCAAGAAAACTAACTTGTGCTTCAAGACATTCAATAATATTCCTTATTTTATGATTCCTCTTCTTCTAATCCTTTAGTTCACCAAGTGCACACATGATCTTATCTTTTAGATCAACTTATTCTTCCTTTCTATCATATTATCTGTTGTTATGGCAATATTATTTATTATTCATGATGTCCTTTTATTTTGAAGATAAACTTTTCTTGGCATCTACTATCTAAACCTTGAGATCATTGATAAAAGTCTCATTCTCTTTGGCATATTTACTCAAAGTACATATCTTCTCTTTAAGTGATTTGATCATATCCTTTCACTATTAATTCTCTTTCTTCAACTACTTAGCCATCTTTGTACCAACTTAAGATCTTCTTCAAGGTGTTAAGCTTCCTCCAAAGGACCAACTTTGATACCAATTGTTTGAGGTACAATCACTAAGAGGGAGGGTTAATCAGTAATCCAAAATATTCCTAATTCAATTTCAATCCTTTAAAAATATTAATCAATCACCACAATAATTCATAAAGCATATACATCATTCATAGTAATGAACAAGAAAAACAATGTAAGATCAAGAACATAATACATGGCATATGTTGGAAACCCTCTTGGAGGAGAAAACCCACTAAAACCTATAATTGGACTACTTTCCTATAAAAATAGAATTAGTTTAGACTAGCTACAATAGATCAAGGAACTACCATCCCTTATTTTAGTGAGAATAAAAAACCACAAGGACCTTCTACACTTATCCATCTAAGCTACCGAAACTACTATAATTTTAGCTAGTTTCACCTTGCAAGGAGGCTACAACCCTTAGATGTTGAGAACCCATAATAACACCTAAGAATAACTCCACCTTTGAACTGATGTCTTCAATAATTGATGATAGACTTCTGATTATCACTCTTCACCATCACTCTTTCATCCAACACTTCCTATTAGACAAAGTGCATTACATACTTGAACCAATAAACAAAGATCAATTAGGACACATTACATATCCCAACTAACCCCACTCTTAAACTCTTCACTCTTCACTCAATCTTTAAACTTACAAGAGCACTATTACAAATTCAAAAATATGACCTATAGGTCATACACACTATCATCAAACTAGTCTTATATTCAACTCATTCTCTTGGAAAAAACAACCTTCACCTTGCATTCACTCACCTTACACTCTCTCTCAAATAGTTTCAAGTGCATACTCACTCATTCTACTTCTTCTAAGCTTATTAGGTCTCATGACCTATGTAATCACCTTCACCACCTTTATTAGACACACATGTCTGATCTTATTTAACATTTCCTAGTCTTCATTGACTTATACCTTCACTTTCAAAGGTTCTTTCCTTCACTTGGCTCCACATACACATAATCATCTCTCAAATCTATAAACCATCATCTTTGGTTTCATATTTATAGAGCATACATGGTTATCAATACTTTGGTCAATCATTAGGCATGAATAATCATTAAGGCATCTCTCACATCAATACATGGCTCAAAACAATATTTATAGGTCATCTATAACATCTATGTACCACTCTGAAGTAGCTACACCTTTCAATTAGGCCTCTGTAGCTCTTATAGGTCTCATGGAGACCTATTCACCCATTTAACAATTCATCAAGAAAACAAGATCATAGTTCCACTTTCACATGCATAGTTTCACTTAAAATTTCCCTTTTGACATCCTTAAATGACCATAATCATCTCTACTCACCTTTGTGTATGCTTAATCAACTCAAGTAATGACCTTGTACACATGAACACCATAAATGATCATATAGTTAACTTTTTAATCATTCCTCATAGTCAAGATAGATTGATTTCACCTTAAAAATACATATAGATGATCTTAATTGAGTCTAAAACACTTTAAAATAGCTAATATATCATCAAATATTGAAACAACATCAATAAAATCTCAATTATCCTTCTTGGGTCACTTGTATAACATAGAAAAAAACACAGTCAAATTTGAACCTTCATATATTTTATTGTAAATAGTTTCATATATTCAAATATATATTTAAAAATGAGCCTTCGATTTATCTATAAAATTTATTTTTACTCCATGATAAAATTATACTTGTATCAAAATATATGGCCTAAAAACCAAACACTAGTCTTTCCGTCATTAAATTCAAATATTCAAATGCAAATCATCATAGTTAAACATCGACCAGTTTTATCACATTTCATGTCCTTGCATATTTAAATTAAACATTAAATATTTATCTTATTCAAACTTTAACACATAGTGCACCACTTCCTAAATGTTAAACCTTCAACAATTGACTTCATCTCGTGTAATCTTCCAATATTGACTCAATGTGCACTGTTGATCTCCTGTATATAGCTTGATCTATATCTTTGTTAAACATTGGATACTTTGAGATCATCTCACTCAATACCCACCATTAATATCTATTTATAATAATAATTAATCACTATTAAATCATAGAATAAACTTGATTGTTATCCCTACATGATGTTAAACTTTGAACACTTATCCTCATCTTGCTACTTCAAGACATCTTAGAATGAACACTCTGCATTGATATTTTGTAATGAGATCAATATTTACTTAATTTAAGAATGAAACACTTTAACCCATTTGAATTAATGGACACTACACACACACACACACACACACGCACAAAAAAAAAAAAAAAAAAAAAAAAAAAAAATCCTCATATAAAACATTGGATATCCATCTAAACATCATGCAAAAATGACTAAGTATGGGGACCATTGCTTATCTACTGGGAAGGCCAACTTTACACAATCCTAAATTTTTGCCATATGATATTACTTTATATTGAAATAAAACCATGTGTCAAACTTTTCCTAAAACCTTCACACATGTGAGATATAATTCCATTAATCTTCTCACTTAGAGTTTTTCTGCCACAAAGCCAACTATGCGAAGAACTATTTGGAAGGCCAACATTGTACATGTATACATTTCTATGCACTTCATTGCATGACCTAAAACTTAACAAAAATAATCTAGGCATAAAATTGAACAAACCCATATGATAATTTTCTCCTCGCACATTTACATGTGCAAAATATAACAACATCAAAATGCCTACTCAGCTTTTCTTGCGACATTAAAAATTTGGTTAAGTATGGGAAAACACTATCAAACTAATTGGAAGCCCAAATTTATACTTGCATATCTTATTTTATGCTTCATCACATGACCTTTAATTTAGTGCATAGTAACTAGTCATAAATGTGATCACAACCATGTGACCAATTCTCCCTGACTCATGCACATGTGGCAATGGTAACGTCATCAAACTGCCTACTTAGATTTTCTATCTTTGCACCCAAAATGTCTAGATGAAAACTATGGACTACTAGATGAATTATAATTATGGACACAAGTACTCAATGCATTCTTGACCCCTAATATGAACCCTTTTACATTCTTAGATCACCATACTCATCTCTAATCATCTCTAACCATGACAAAACTAAAGATCAGCTAAGTAGACTTCAAGCATATTAGTATAAGCACATTTTACACTTTGTCATTATCCCTTAGACTATCAAAGAACTTCATCCACTCACTTGGACAGCTTCATAACATCACTATGACATCATTATCAGCTCTCCAACAACCTATACCACTCTATGTTGAGGTTCAATGTCATTTAGGTACCGTTTTTTATTTGTTCTTTTTGATATAATAAAATTCTTGTAGATCCACAAGTTTTGGGCACAATATTATTCCACCCAAATATTTGTCAAATTTTATTTTATAATGCTAATTCCTAGAGGTTTTGGTGTTTTGGTGTCATTGACAATTTTTATTGAATTTTTGCACTAAAATAAATTTAGATTTTTTATTTTAATTCATTAAATTCATGTTGTCTCTCAAGAGATAAAATTTGGGATAAAAATGATAGGCTCTTGATAGATAAAAATGATATTGTCTCTAGAGAGATGATTATTTGAGGTAATAATTAAAGACACCCATTGTGAGATAATGTTTGAGACAATATGCAACTTTTTTGTTTCAATTTGAGATAATTTTCTTAATTATTATCTCTAATATTGTCTCAAAACACCCCCATTTGTTATAGTGGCTTTAATAAGGAGGTTGATGAATCCATCTACAAAATGAATGAGGAGGTTATACAAATGGTATGTTCTGCTAAAAACATAGTATCTAAAGGTGAAGCCTTAGTAGCTAGCTTTCCAGAACCTATAGGGAGATCAAGGTAGGTTTATGGATGAAGCATGTATAATTATTAAGCCTTCCTTTATTAATTTTGATATTGTAAATAAAGAATTTGAGGTAGAGGGTGAATTATTGGAATAACTTAAAGAAAAATAGAAAGATTCATTTTCGGTTTAAGTTACTCAACCATATATATGTGTTGCTATAATAGCTCAAGACTCCCATAGGTCATATGTTCATTTCACCCACAGTTACTCTTATGACAACTTAAATTTTATCTTCAACTCCTCCACCTAAGGTTTCCACACCAACACCTTTCTTTTAAATGATTATTAATGTGCATGTATATGAAATGTCTATCTATAGATTCTAATCTATTTGTTATACATACATATTATATTTTAGTTGGACAGTATAAATTTAGATAGTTCCATTGTACATGCATCTTTTGGATGATATTGAGCATGTGGATAATTTCTTGGACATATAAAACTAGGTTAAGATTGAAGAAATGAGTCTTTCCCATCGAAATATTATAAATACATGTAACCTCTCAATCTTAAAGAGAGAAGACTTTTGGCTATTGATACTAATAATAAATTTGAAAGTGTTTTGCTTGACTTTGTCTTTATGTACAAATCTTGCTACTTCTACAATTATGTGGATTACATTATACATTCCATTATTATTGTAACTTAATTATTATATTTCTATAGGAATTTTCCATTTTAAATATAATCATTCATTTTAATATATAGCTAATTTGAATGTATTTTAAATGTTAATCATAATACTTATTGAATATGTGCAATAGTAGTCTAGTAATTCAACAGCCTTTGACTTTGCATGTCTAAGTATACTACCTTTTTTGTCCTTTGAATATTTACAATATTTTATTATTATTATGTTATAACATATTTCAATAAATATTGGTTTAGATCCTTGTCCTACCTAGGTTAAAATGCTAGTTTTAAAGGTTTTTACTACAGGCTATCCATAGGCCTTCTTTTATTCCCTACTCTTATCTCCTTTTTGAGTTTGATTCCAATATCTTACTCACCTTATTTAGTATCATCATCTTGACAAAAAATTTGAGTAGATATATATTCATGCATAACAACTCCATTCATGGTAAATAATTTGTATCACGCAACACTATTACATATATATGTTGTTATAAAACCAAATACCATAAAACTCCTATGATTGAGTGATTTACTTCAGTGATCCTAAAATGTTAGAAGATGCCTCATAAAATTATCTAGGTATGTGCATAAAACACACATAAAAAATCCACCTTTATAACCTTTAGCATGATATTTAAGAGAAGGCAGTGAAGATCTGTTAACTTTTGGTGCATCACCTCTTGTTATTTTTAGTTTATCATCTCTCCCTTTTTCTAGATGAACATAGTTTAGTTTTATTTAGTTTCATTCCATGAAGTTTAGGTCTAATTAGAATTTTTAAATCTGGTGCACTGATTTTGTAATGGAAGTTATCCCATCTCTAGAGAATTATCTCAAAGAGACTTAGTTCCCATACTTTGGAGTTATCCCAATGTGTTTAAAAATCAAATTTGTTCTTGTGGGTACACAATTTGAGATACAAGAGTATCTCCTAGGAGATACCTCAAAGGGTGGTGTCAAAAATTCAAGGGGAGGTTGAAGGTATATCCTAGGATATACCTTTAACATGAAAATGAATGATATTTCTCTTCACCTTTAAGGAAATACTTGGTAATAAATTTAAGAACCTTGTAATACATTCAAGTTTCTCCTAGGAGATAGCTTTCAAACATGCACAAGAGTGGATTTATCCTTTAAGGTATCTCCTAGGAGATACTTTCAAGTTACCCATGAAGGTAGAATAATGCCTTTGATGGAATCTCATAGGAGATACCTCCAATTACATTATCATACATTCAAAGGGATGTTGAAGGTATCTCCTAAGATTTACCTTCAAAATGCACATGAGTAGAATTTTCCTTCACCTTAAAGGCACTATTGGCTGATAACCTAAAGGGCCTTGTAATACCTTCAAGGTATCTCCTAGGAGATACGTTTCAAACATTCAAAATAGTAGATTTATCCTTAAAGGTATCTCCTATGAGATACCTTTAAGTTACTCATGAAGGTATTACAAGGCCCTTAAAAGAATCTTCTAGTAGACACCTCGAAGTGAATTATCATACATTCAAGGGGACATTAAAGGTATCTCTTAGGAGATACCTTAAACATGTATATTACTGGATATTTAATTCACATTGAAGGTATAAGAGGACATTTAAAATTCAAGGTATCTCCTATAAGATACCTTTAAGTTACCCATGAAGTTATTTAAAGGCACTTGAAAGAATATTCTAGTAGATACATTAAAGGGTGTTATCATAAATTGAAGGAGACATTGAAGGTATGTCCTAGAAGATACCTTCAACAAACAAATGAGTTAAATTTTCCTTCACCTTGGAGGCACTGATAGGTGATAACCTAAAGGGCCCTGTAGTACCTTTAAGGTATCTCCTAGGAGGTACCTTTAAGGTATGGATTAGGAGGTACCTTTTAAAAATGAATAAGAGTATATTTTTCCTTCAAGGTATCTCTTATTAGATAATTTTAAGTTAGCCATGAATGTATTAAAATTAACTTTAATGAATCTCCTATTAGACACCTCGAATGGCATTGTAATACATTTGAGGAGATGTTGAAGGTATCTACCAAGGGATACCTTTAACATGCACATGAATGGAATTTTATTTCATATTTAAAGCAAAACTAGATGATAACTTGAAAGGCCTTATAATACCTTCAAGGTATCTCATAACATATAGCTTCAACATTCACATGAATATAATTCTACTTCACCTTGAAGGCACTCCTGGGTGATAACCTAAAGGGATTTGTAATACCTTTAAGGTATCTCCTAGGAAATACCTTATAAATATACACAAGAGTATATTTGTCCTTCAAGGTATCTTATATGAGATACATTTAATCTAACCATGAAGGTATTACAAGGACCTTTAAGTAATCTCTAAGTATACACCTTGAAGGGTGTTGTGATACATTCAAGGGGACATTGAAGGTATCTCTTAAGAAATACCTTCAACATGCACACAATTAGACTTTTAATTCACATTGAAGACACAAATGGGTGGTAAATTGAAAGGCCTTATAATAAATTTAAGGTATATCTTAAGATATACCTTTAAAATATGCACAAGTGTGTATTTCTCCTTCAAGGTATCTCTTAGGAGATATTTTTAAAACATGAGCTAGAGCATATTTCTCCTTCAAGGTATCTCCTAGGACATACCTAAAAGTTACCCAAAAAGGTATTACATGGATATTTAAGAAATTTTTAGGATATAATTTGAATTTAATTATCATACATTCATTATGACATTGAAGGTATCTCATAGGAGATATCTTTAACAAGCACACAATTAGAATTTTACTTCACCTTGAAGGCACTATTAAGTGATATCTTGAAAGGACTTGTAATAAATTCAAGGGTACCTTAAAATTATATCCTAAGATATTATTTATGTGGCATTTTAAATTTTTACTATGTGCTTATTTTATTGTATTAACTGTACTAATGATGAATTTGAGTATTTGTTACTTGAACATCTAGGTGAACTGTATAACCGAGTTGTAGTCAAATGTTGAACAAACCTTGGGAAAAACCTTATGAAAAAACTTGGTATTATGGCTATGAGAATTCTAAATTTTTTTGTTACCACCTTATTATTGTGTTGATTTAAATTAGGTAGGATTTCATACTTTCTAATAAATTGAGGATAAAGCTTGAGATGTTTATAAATTTAGCATCAACAGTATTTTATTATGTGATAATTTAGAGAGTGGTAGCTCTTGTTATTATTATTTTTATAGAAGCATGTTTTAAAATCTCACCTCATTGCTTCCATTTATTAGATTATCACCATATTAGTTATTTAAATTCTTCAAAATTTATGCAAGACTTTAAATTTAATACTATATAATTTTATTTAATGTTGAAACCAAGTTATTGATGACAATAAATAGTAATGAGATATAGCTAAAATGAAAGGAGAAATGAATATTTTTAGAATACAAATATATTCATATATTGGACTCTAATAAAAATTATAACACTATCAATAATATATAAGGTCTTGCATTAAAAGGTATTTCCTATTGTAAATGTATGAATGTGAATGGTTGAGACATATTAAATAATCCCATTACTATTTTAGTCAATAGGTCTGATTAAGGGACTTTGTACACTCAACCTAGTTATTATCTAAAGTGAAATGTCAATTCAATTAACACAATGTGATGATCAATTTATACAACCCAGTAAACATGGTGAGCATGCCTTCAAATCATCTAGTTAATTAGATTATTGACATACCAAAAAATAAAACAATAATTTTAGATAACTCTAACCTTAACAACATTAAATATGAAAAAATTGTGGCTCTAGTTTACTTGATAGTACTTTACCCATTTACAAAATATGTTTAAAAATATATAATTTCATTTCATTGAAATCATAGAGCAAATAGATACATAAATTCCCAAATCATAGTTATTAAAGTAAGACTCCACTCACATAATTGGTTGGTATGGGTAATTGAGTCAAAGGTATCATTGGAGTCTAGTGAACACCTTCATAGAAATGGAATATTCTTAAATAATGATCAATAAACAATAAAGCTTCAAGGATCCAAATTTTAATTAACCTCAAGAGCTTGTTATACTTCCTTATTTATCAAATATTTTAAAATTCCATCTAATGATCTCTCAGAGATTGAACTTCTCAAGAAGTTTCAATAGATTACTATATTAGGATTTCTTAGACCTAATATGTAGTTTGTAAATACATAGTCAATTATAGAAGGGAAACATGTATCCTTCAATTTCAACTTATCTAAAAAAAAACATAATAACATAACTATGGTTTTGTGATAACTTGACTTCTTGTGAGGTTCCCAATTGGTTTTATTGGTTGGTCTGGGTGATTACCTATAATTATTAATATTTTAAACTATTAAAATAACATTACTCTATACAAAATGATGGAATGAAGGATCTATCTTATTATGTGCACCTAAATTTTCTTGCTTCATCACTAACATTGTTAATTTATTCTACCTTAGACTAATTTGTCTTACTAATCATATTGGTCACTTAAACCCCTCTTCATTATTCATATTTAAAAACCAACATTATATCATCCCACAAATAAATTAATTCTTATAATCATGTTTTATTTGTCAACTAACTCCACTTATCCATTATATTGAAAACTTTGAATTCAAAACCCACCTACCCACCTACTCTTAGGCTTTCCTAAAAGCCTACTTACTATTCCTAACCTAGCCCTTCTTCAAATCACTATCTAATTCCATATCTAATCCTTATTAACTCTTTATAAATTCTATACATATCTAACTCTAAAAACATCCTCCAACTTCTCCCACCTCTCTAAAATCCTCTAAATCTAGATGATTATCGAGAAATTTAAATTCCCTTTCATTTCCTCCTCTAGAATCATCTAAGAAAAAATTTAATTCTTTGAATAATTATCTAATATTGATCTTCCTACACCCAAATTTTAATTTTGTACATTGATCTTCCCTCCTCCCTCTTTATAAATAACTAAGCCATCCTCTATACAAAGGCCAATGAGGAAATTCATGAGTTTTCATTTTAATTTTATTTTAAAATCCATGAATCAATCACTAGTCTACTAATCAAAATATTGTCAATCCTATAATATGCTATCAAAAAATTATGTCTATGGTAACAATCCTCCATTTATAATGATTTAGTCTTTTTTTTTGAATTTTGATCAGAAAGATTTGGATTTATACCGTAATGTTGTTTTAAATGTTTATTTTATTAAATTTTGACCTAATGGTTTTGAATTTTAATGCTAGGCTTTTATTTTATGTAATTTTGATGTAATTTGCATATCCTAAATCCATTACTGAAAATATTGATCTTACACTTATTGAACTCTCTCTTGATGATCTAATGAAGTCTACAAAGTTTATGGGTTTCAAATTAAATCATGGAATTAAGACACCTTGACACCTTGAAAATATATACAAGAGAACTTGTACATAATAATCAATGTATTGATAACTACCTTTTTTGATTGAAATACATATTTACTCATTGAATCCCTTATACACCTTAGATACCTTGTATTATGTCATAAAATTGAACATAGGTCCATTAGTCCTGATAGAGGTTATTACTTCTATACTTCACATAATGACTCAAACACTCTCACTTACCATTGTTGTGATCTAAAATAAAGAGACATAATCTCATTTATTGGTTTCTAAGAAAAATAGTTTTGAGGTCTTTTAAACTCTTCTGAGTCTATATATGCCTAATTATGCCTTCACAATGACATAAGTTTGATTTTGAGATCCTAAAATATTTTTATCTTCTCCTCAAGTATGAACTAGAGGTGAAAAGGGTATTTAAATCTTTATAAAATTTTTAAGGTCCAAAACATCAAGAGAATATATTCAATTCTCTTTATCTTGACCCTCTCCATTAACACTTGCAGACTAGTTTATACACAATCATCAATAGCTACTATACTCTAACTAAATAACTAACCTATACACTGATCTTTAAGGACTTGAACAATGCTTTTAATTTTTTAAATTACCTCTTAAGACTCTAAGATTGTTCACATAACCAAATATATTTATAGTGATGATCCTACATAAAACTAGTAAAATAAAATCATTTTAGACTCTTTCCATAAAATAGACCATATAAAATAACAATGACTAGTGGCCATTATATAAATAGTACTGAAGGGTATGGTTTTTATTGTATCAAATGAATTTATGGGTTGATTAAAAATTATTGTCCCATCTGATAAAATATGGATTACTAGTGTGTCATATAATGTTATGGTCTAATCAATGGGGAACCATCGAAACCATATCACATCACATCACTTATTTCCTAAGATTATTTAATTACAATTATTAAAAAATGTCACTTTTCCCATCACATTCACCATTTAGGTCAATATTATGAAAAAATCCTCAATTTTTTTTGAAGCTACCTATCAAAGTGCACAATGGAACAATAAAATGTTCCACCACATAAAGCTAATATAGTGCCAAACATCCCAATTATCCCAACTAGAATTAAATTAGGTACATCCAAGAATGTCTAGTTAGCCATTAACTAGATAAAAAATAAGATAAGGTATATGAACAATATTTATGCATGTCCAAGTGACCAAATATAAAGGCCAACCTCAATAAATTGTTTAGGAAGTTTCATGGATTTTTATATTAACAAGTTGAGATCTTTTATCCACTTCTAAATCTTACATGACATAAGATAAGGGCTTTCAACCCATTTTAGAAAATACCCAACAAGGACTACTCCTAGTCTAGCCTCAATAAATTAGCATACTATAATCCAATGTCCTTTATGAAACATTATGCCTTTGTTCCATTAATGGATGAAGGCCACACACACAAGATATAAATCCTTATAGGAATAATTATATTAATTAAACTAGATGAGATATAGAGTTCTAAATTTGAGGTGGATAACATCACACATGTGAGCATCCTAATGAATAAGCTAATGAATAAGCATATAATTAGCCTTGGGAGATAAATACTTCCCATGATATAGGATCACTTATCACATTGTAGGATCAATCATGCCATGGGACAATAAAAGGGGTCACACACCTAAGAGTCTGGTCAATTATATTTAGATATCATATTTGATTATTGTGAGAACATAGGCATTCACACCATCTAATGAGCCTATGTATGACCACACAAGTTCATTATTTAAATAGTATCAAGCATTAACTTGAGTGATCACTAAGTAATATTATAACTTAGTATTTCATTACCAAGGTGGATTAGTTAATCATATAGCCAAGTGTCAACTAGGGTTTTCCATAACTTATTATTTCTTATCTTCACTTAGTTTATTTACCAATCATAGGGATTATTCACATCATAATAATCACATCACAAGGTATAACATGAAGTTTGTTGACAAGTTATTCTTATATTTTTAAGCAAATCAATCTACTATAACCAATGACAACAAATCCTCATAAAAGTGATAATGGTCATAAAACGATCTTTTTTATAAATCAAGCATTTCATTAAAACAACTTATTTAATATACTTTCCAAAACATACCATGAGTCTAATTCATTATAACACCAATAATGGTATATCCATAATCCATAATATGTATCCATATAAGAAGCTCATTAATCTAGATTACTTCATTACTTAAGCAATATAATTAATCTCACTCAAAATGACATTAAGACCAATAAACATACATTGGTATAATATAGTAATGAGAACATATTGATGAAAACTCCAAGAAACTAATTACATAATATATTTTCAACCACTTATTTTCAGAAAAGGTTATAACCATGAAACCATGCTATCATATAAGGTCATAATAAAATTAACAATAAGGAATATGCCTTTAATCATACACTGGTTCTAAACTTGCCTATGACTACTAGTTTAATCCCAAATCTAACCATTACCAACATGTTTTGGAATACCAATATGAAGCTACTATGATAATAAATAGATAAGTCCATAGGTTAAGTAGTCATTCCATGCAGTGGAGATGACATGAATTAATGTTTATCATGAAATTGAAGTTCATATGAACCAATCCATTAAGGAGTGAAAAACCATTATATTTTTTAGTGTGTCATAAAAAAATAAGTCTATATGCTAAATAGGCATTCCATGCTATGAGAATATCACTAAATAAAATTCATCATGAAATCTATTAAAGAATATACATAATTCCACCCAAGATATTTATAACCTCTAACTAATTTCAGCACATCATAAGGCAATGCCATTTTACCTTCATGTAAATTCAAGTTTAAGGACATTATGGTTACAATTATTTCAATAGAAATTTATTTTCCAATTTCATGCCAACTTATAAGCAATAAGTACATTTACGAGCTTTATATATAAAATGATATGTAAATATTAAATTTAACATTATGTAATTGAAGAATACTATCACCCATATGGTAAATAATACCCATTAAAAATGCATACTAAATGTGTAAATACAATTAGTTAGATATACACGAACCAAGAAAATATCATCAAAATGTCTTAATCACAATAAAATAACCAATAATGTTATTTTTTTGGTATAACAATATTATAAATATGCATAAGGTAATAAGATGAACTACAACATGAAATGAGTAAACAACTACAATCCATTGGTCCAACAACATATGTCAATATACATGAACAAGGGAAGATGCCATATGCAAATCTAAGAGTAACAATGAAGCAAAAGAACACTATAAGAGGGTCAACCCTAAAAACTAGCCCTATGAACCCAACCATTAGTTTGGTGGAGGGTTTTCGAAATTAAGTACTCAGGTGAGGTAAGAGGTACACACATAATAATGATCTATTAGTAAGGAGATGTAAAACCATCTATAAGGATAAAAGAGATAATGTAGAAAACATAAAGCTATGACACTCAACCAAACCATGGTTTTGAGAAATGCCCAAGGTGTACATTGGGTCTTTATAGAGGATTCTTTACAATGTAAATCAGGGTCCATTAAATCTAATCCATAAGATGGTGGAGATAGAGAAGGTCGAATGCTCAACCCAAGGGCTTATCCTAGCATGAAATAATTAAACTCAAGGGAACCAACTCATAACAACCACACTACACAAACTATAAAAAATAGGGAAGCTATAATATCCATTAATAAGATCTATCTTAGGAAGGCATCAAGTCTTAGAAAAATTGATTCATTCACATAGGATAATTGGAAATACATTAACAATGTAAATGATCCCACATTAATGAATAAAAAAAGAACACCAAATTTAATGTTTCATACTTGATGTCCAAACATCATTATCAATAATGGTTCACTAGAAAATAGGCCCACTTATAGAAAATAACATCATGTAAAGAGGTCAAATTGAACAACATGGTTATCATGTAGTTAGATTAGTTTGGAGGTAGCATACGTGTTTGGAATAAAATTTATCTTAAAGCAATTGTTTAATTATCAAACTCACAATTAATTATTTCAATGTTTAATACCTATAGACCCAAAGCTAAAACTGTATTACATCTTGTGGAGCCCAACCATTATATATAGGGATTTTCAACATTTTCACATAAGTTCAAATATGGCTATAATTTCAAAGGAATGTATAATCATTTGGGCCATTAATTTTTATTATGTTTTTGATGGGGAAATTAAAAAAATCATCAAAATTCTAATTGAAGAAAGAAAACAAATTAATTAAACCAACTAAGATAATGATTCCATTTGATCCTTTCTAAGTGAAACACCAACCCTTGGTTTTTCAATCCAAACTGGTCTCTCTTTGCAAATTAATAGGGGATCCAAACTCACATTTCATAGTACAAAAATTAAAAACTAAGAACAAGTTTAAGCCAAAATTTAGTTAGGCATGAATAAAAAATGATAAACATGGTCTCTTTCTAACATTAACTATGTATTTCCCAATAGCGATGTTATATTCCAACCATTGATAAATACATTTTTATAAGGTGAACAATGTTATGGAAGTCACATAGATCTCTGGTCCTTACTTAATAGCTCATCACAAATATAATAAGATAGAATTCGATTACTTCTAAACTATTTATATTTAAATTTCCAAACTAATCCATACCAGTAGGGTATGCATAAATAATCCATACTTGATGTACACATGTCTAAATTATTTATATTTAAATCTCCAAATTGTCTAAAGGCAATTAAATAGGGGCCTCATAATGCTTGTGAGGGATATGCAGTCCTCTCCCTTAGCATCTTCCTTCCATCTCTACATGTCTCTTGCCTAGTCTAAGCCTAGCATAAGACAAGATGCCTCTCCTACGTCTCCCTCTACCCTGTAGTTAATGTAGTAACCACTTGAAACCTCATAGCCATTCCTAGTCCATTCCACACATTTTATTTTTATTTGATTTATTTCTACTTTTCCTCTTCTACCAATATTTTCTTATTTTTTTATATTATTATGTTCCTTTCTTTTTTGGTTGCATTATCCATAAATGCACACACCCCTTCTCTCTCAACTCCCTTCCTTCTTTGATATCTTTTCCCATTCCATCTCATGCCACTCCTTCCCTTTCAGCTCACTGTACCTTTCTCCTAAAACCACTAATTTTCCCCTGCTATACAGTCCCTTTCCAGAATCTCTACACCAAGCCCATATGATCACCATGTTGCTTTGTATTTTCCTAAAAACTATCCTTTCCATGCCTCATACTTCCTTCTTGGAATATCTAGGTAGCCAAGGAAAAATAAGATTATATATATATATATATATTTGAATAAATTAATAATATAAAGTAGTAACAAAATTATGAAATATATAAATAACAATTATCTGCCCCTCCAAGTTTGTTTTTTCTCATGCCCATATAGAAATAATTATATACATATAAAATAATAAGATAATATATAGCCAAAAAATTAATAATAATATAATATTATTAAAATAATAACAATCAAAATTCATAATGGTTCAATAGAAGTAAAATAATGAAATCTAAATAAGACAATAATAAAGAAAATTCATTAAATAAATATTAGTTATCAAAACAAAAAATTGTTAAAAATAATAATAACAATAATCAAATATATAAAATATATTAAGAATAATAATAACTTGTAAGGCAATTACTGATAAAATTTACAAAATCATAAAGACAATGAAAATATTAAATAAGCAAAAATTATTAGATAATAATAAATAATAATAATTTATAAAATAATAATGATTATGTGGATCGTACTTCCATATAGATCTAAAGGAGGCCAATTCCCATGAAGATAACCAAAGATGTTCTCCATGGTGAAGAGACCCTTATAGTCTAAACAAACCTAAACAAACAAATTAAAAATGACAAACCACTCCTATGGAGACCACACACATTTTTGAGACACCCAAGAAGGATACTAAATGTGAAGATGACCCCAAGCATACACGAGTAGATAAAAAGAACAACAAAGGCAAACCATGGCCCTCTATTTATGGAAGTAGACAACGTGTACATGCACGATAATATGGCATGAATAAAAGGATAAAAAATAATAACATAAAGGTATATGATGATGGTGGCTCAATATTACATAGTACATGTTATACCTATCAGAGTGATATTTTGACTACTCAATCACCCATGATATACCTGAGATTTCCAAACCCAACATTAAGCCTAGATCATGCCCTGGTGCCTACATCTACCAAATAGACATTAGTAGTACCTAAATGCTATGAATATGATAATAATAATAACTCAACATGAATAATTAGACATGAAATGATAAATCAACTATAATCAACTATAGCTAAGAGGGGAAAGAGTTAGTCTTGATAACCATGAACCCACACATACCTTATGAGGCATAATCAATAGCTATAAAACTGATCAATGTCAATCCATATCAGTCACATATGCTAAATCAATATATTATAATAATGTAACTAATCTAAAGTAGCATATACATAAATAGGATAAAATGAATCTATTGTAAGAAATAGGCATATCAGGATGCAATGGATCCAATGTGATATTTGACCATAAAATAACATATTGCATCAGCTATCCAAGGTACTTACATCATAACCATCTGAATATAAAACTAACATTGACCATCATTAGTCCAAGTGATATCACAAAGGTGCTAACATAAGCCAAAATATAGTGTCAATGAGGGCCAAAAGGTTGGTTCATGACATCCTCCCCTCCTTAAGGAGGAGCTATCCCAATGAAAACAATAGTCAAGTAAAAAAATTATCTGAAAGAGTCCAACAAAACTAATCAAAATTCCTACACAATCTCACCACCCATTATGGGGTGACAATGTATCAATGACCTCTTACATACATTCTTGTATATTATCATTAGGACAATGAAATTATCCAATGCATTAGGCCAATTAATGGCCTCATGTCCATCTTCACATGTCCTTCACAATGCTGAAGGGCAGAAACATCACTTATACAACACTATCATAACAAAAAATTCTACCAAGTTTCTCCACTTGGTTGGAACTTTTCCACTATTATGCCTTAAAAAGGTAATCACAATATTAAAATGTGCTAAAACTAGCTAAAATAGGTTCATCAAACCTAAAATATCTACAAAAGTTAGCCAAAATTTCTAAGGTAACAGTTATGAATTCTCAATATAACATAATTGTTACAACCAACAAAACCATTATGAAGGCTATCACAAAGCATCACAAGTATACAATGTCCCAAAACATAAAAGTTAACACTTTCCTTAATAATCTTCCCAACAAGGGTGATAAGAACACTCCTAAGTGGGAACATGCATCTAAGGAACCACCAGACAAAAAATAATGTGCATACTATGATAAAAACCTAAATGTGTAACCTTACTAGAGTCATTATCACTTGTGTCAACACACAAACCTATAATATGAGGTCAACAACATACAATCATCCAATCCCATAGGATTGAAACCAGAGTACAAACCAAAAATGAAAATCTTCCACTAAAACATTATGCCACAAGCATAATCCTATGAGCATTCATTATAAAATATCACATCATAAGGGTAGTAATCCATACTATTATGGTTACTCCACTATATCATCAACCATTCAAGGGTTAGTGTAGCATCCTACACCAACCACACAAAATAATGGAGAAGCCATACCCAACATCACATGTAACCCAAAGTCTTACAACATGTTTTCCAACACACATGTGAGCTTGCATAATGGTACATGGTTACCATTTAAAAATAACCATCTGAGGGCATCACCCAACTTTGATCACTCTATATAAGAGTCAAGTGATTACCTAAGATTTTAAACATTGCTTGATCAAGACTTATTGTTACTCTATTAGAGCATAAAGTATCATACATTCAAGTAATGCTTCTAAAACAAAATATATATATTCATCCCAAAATATTTTTAATAAGTATAATAATAATACCTAACAAGTGCATGGTTGCACCTACAAGTTAACACATGTATGCCTTTCTACAAGTACCACCTCACCAAATTTTATAAATGTCCAAGTCTATAGGAGTAGTTAGTGCTTCATAAGGGCAAATGGTTAAACTTCAAAATGATTTATTTTAACACCTCCTACAATTGGTAGCTAAAGGAATTCTAAATCCATAAAGTGACCATCATCCACTAAGATTCCACAACCAACTCATGGCACACATAGTGCAAACTCTGATCGAAACAGGTGGCTACTTGTGCAAAGGGGAAATGTGTATTTTTAGACTATGAGAGACTCTACTTTCTGGCTTGTACCCAGTCAAAAATAATTATGGATGTAGTTATTCTCTACCCTTAAACTCATACTTGCACCACTATTCAATGCTAGAGTAGGGGATACAAGATTACACAACATAATACGTCATTATACCTTCACTAATTCAATCAAATAAAATTTGGTTTCTTAGGAAAAATACATCACATGATTAGAGTATAGCCATATTACCACATGTTAATAATGTTAAGAACACAAATCACATTTACTCCAAGACATGTACACAACTATTCATGTGAAGATTTAAAAAACATAGATCAAAATAAGGTCTACTTGATTAATTTTTAAAAGGGGAAGATCACTTTACATAGGTAATTTTATCATCAATCACATTTTCAACCATTTACAACATACAACATGTATTCAAAATTCTTATACAACAATGTTGATATCAAGAAGTTAAAATGAAAAACCACAAGGTTAAATACACACACATACAATATAAAGGATACCAATTTACATGATTTGAGATAATCAATGAAATTTAAAAGACCACACATCAAAGCTGGTATCAAAATAAGTAAGTAAAAGTCCACAAGACCAACCATATGCACAAGCATAATAAAGAAACACATTACATGTTTTAGGAAGACTAAAGAAACTAATAATTATACAACACATAGAATTATAATAGAAGGAGAAATCACATGAAAGAGACCACACATACATGACTTAGGTGTTCAAAAATAATGTCAAGGTACTTTCACATCACAATAAATAATGCATATGATGATGAATCACAAGGGTCTACGACTCCCATTGGGTCACCCAATGTCTAGATGTTACCCAAATGACACTAAAATATATCATACATTACACATAGTCTATCCTGGGGATCTCAAATCATAATCACCTTCTTTCTAGGAAGGTTTTATTCCAACAAGCCTAAAATTTATCTCCATGAGTTCTGAAACATTTATCAATAATGTTCATATGTCATGAATAGATGGATCACACTAACAAATAGTAATAAGGGATCCCCAAAACTCTCTAACTTGCTAAAGTAAGTCATCCACACTCACCTGCTAGACCCTCTAGGGTCAAGATGCACCCTTAGACCTCCCAAGATATTGTACCTCAACATCATTGGATAACTTGCTCATGGAAGCTATCAATGGCCATTGAGACATTATCTCATGATTTCATGATCAATCTTACATCACATATTCTTCCAATTGACTTAATCTAGCAAGTCAAAGGTTAAAGAGTAATGTTTGCTTTATTGCAACCTAGTTTTTGGGAAAAGGTAGACTTAGCCAAGTCATGGGATGAATGATATATGACTATCTTGTAAATTACCATTTCCATAATCAACAAGTTTAATTTAACTCAAAAAGCACATCCTCATTGATGCATAAGTTATCTAGAATTGAATAAACATTCCCATGGTCAATACGACAACCTCATGGAAATCAACCTATCCATGGTCAAATATCCATCACCGATGTAAACACATCTATGATCAAAATAGTGTCATGAATGTAGAATAGGAAATAAACATCTCCACACTTATTTCTTTTCATCCCTTTGGAGTTATGAAGCCACATGTTCCTCTATCAAACTCCAAGAGACCAAATACATGGATAAGATCATGCTTTAATATATCTAAATATGCTCCCATAAAGTGGAGATACCAATTCTCATTGACTTACCTATTAAATCCAAAACCCTTACCATATGCATATCTCCATGTTTGAGCTCAACCCTCAATATTTTCAAGGTCAAGATATTCTAAGTATTTACTAATGACTCACCCATATAAGTCCAAAATAGATACCAAACATCATTTCCTCAATTATAAGGTAAAGTGATTATCACTAGTCTTCCATTGAACTACCCATATAATTCAATGATTGAATAGTGATGTTTTCCCCAAACACAACTGATGAGTGAAGGGTTGACCCAACTAAAACCACATGTAAGCATCACAAGATTCCCTACATAAATTTAGATATGTTCACATACACACTCATCTTCCATGATATAGGAATTTATAGTACCTTAGGCTTGTATAAGCTAAACACTAATGAAATTTATATTTAATTCATCCAAGAGGCTAGGTGACCTTATAAGGGTCATGACATAGTGTCCTTAGGTAAATAAGACATACAATATTCTATACCAGGCATACAACTCTAGCCATGGTTTATTATGCATGCTAAAGTAAAAGGTTTCAATTTAGTTTTACCAAGAAAAAATAAACATACAATTGGAATTTAGACATCAAAAGGCATATGCATACATGCTAACAAAATAAGCCTTGATAAGGTGATGTACATCTATACTAGGTGTATATATAACCACCTAAGTACATCATGAAATACAATCTCTTACAATGGTATGTACAACCACAAAAAAGTTCAACCATTTTTTAATTAATATGTTAAAAAATTAGTGTTAAGTGACAAAACTCAACTAAAACCTTTAAGCATAGCCTATGATACCTAATGAAACAACTCTAATTATTTTTTGAAGTTACCTATCGAAGTGCACAATATAACAATAAAAGGACCCACCACATAAAACTAATGTAGTGCAAAGCATCCAAATTATCCCAACTGGATAAGGTTATAATCAATTAGAATGGAATTAGGTACATCCAAATTTTTTTGGTTATCCAATTACAAGATAAACAATAAGATAAGTTAGATGAATAAGACTTATTCATGGGGTTCAAGTGACCAAATATAAAGGTCCACCTCACTAAATTTCTTAGCAAATTTCATCACGTTTTATATCGAAAAGTGGATATATTTGATCCACTGCTAAATCCAACACTACATAAGATAAGGGATTCAAAACCTTTTTGGAAAACACCCAACAAGGACTACTCCAAGTTCTACCCCATAAATTACCATACTATAATCTAGGGTCCTTTAGGAAACATTATGCCTTCATTCCGTTAATCGGTGAAGGCCACAAACATACACATGATATACATCCTTATAGGAAGAATTGTATCAATTAAACTAGATGAGATATAGAGTACTAAATTCAAGGTGGATAAAATCACACAAGTGAGCATCCTAATGAATAAGCATACAATTGGCCTTGGGATATAAATACTTCTCATTCTACATGATAAATTATCATGCTATAGGATCACTCATCCCATGGGCCAACCAAAGGGGTCACACAACTAAAAGTTACTCAATTATCCTTAGATATCATATTTGGTTATTTTTAGAACATAGGTATTCATGCAATCTAATTAGCTTGCATATGACCAAGAAAGTTCATTATTTAAATAGTCTCAGGCATTAGCTTGCATGTTCATTAAAAAATATAATAACTTATTATCTCATTACCAAGGTGGATTAGTAAATCATGTAATAAAGTATCAACATAGAGTTTTCCATAACTTATTATTTCTTATCCTCACTCAATTTATTTACCAATTATAAGGATTATTGACATCATAATAATCACATCACAAGGTATAACATGCATTTCATTTGGCAAGGCATGATTATATTTTTAAGCACATCTATCTACAACAACCAATGGTTACATATCCTCATGAAAGCATAATGACCACAAAACCAAATTTTCCATAAATAAGGAATTTAATTAAAACAACTGATTTAATAGTCTTTTGAAAATATGTCATGAATTTAATTCACTATAACACTGATAATGGTATATCCATAATCCATAATATGGATCCATATAATAATCTCATTAATATATCTTACTTCTTTGATTAAGCAATGAAAGTAAGCTCACTCAAAATGACATTACGACCAATAAACATTCACTACTATAATATAGTATTGAGAACATATTGATGAAATATCCAAGAGACTAATTGTATAATATATTTTCACTCAATTATTTTTAGCCAAAGTTATATTCATGAAACCATGCTCTCATAAAAGGTCATAATAAAAGTAACAATAATGAACATGCCTTTAATCATACATCGGTTGTAAACTTACCGATGACTACTAGTTTAATCCCAAACCTAACCATTAACAACATGTTCTAAAATACTAATATCTTATAATATAGTTATCTATCATCAACCTACTATGATAATCAATAGATAATTACATATGTTAAATAGGCATTCTATACGATATATATGACATCAGTTAATGTTTATAATGAAATTCAAGTGCATATGCACCACTCCATTATGGAGTGTAAAACCATTATATGTTTTTGCATATCATAAAACAAGATAAGTCTATGTGCTAAACATTCATTTAATGTTATGATAATGTCACTAAATAAAATTCATCATGAAATCTATGAAATAATATACATAATTCCACATAATATATTTACAACCTCTAACTAGTTTTTGCACATTATAAGGAAATGCCATTTTATCTTAATGTAAATTCATGTTTAAGGATATTATGGTTATAATTGTTCTAATAACATCTTTTTTCCAATTTTTTGGAAACTTAAAAGTAAAAAGTACATCTATGAGCTATATATATACAATGATATGTAAAAATAAAATTTAACATAATGTATTTTAAATATACTATAGACCATATGGTAAATAGATCCCATTACAAATGCACACTAAATATGTAAATACAATTAGTTAAATATATATGTAAATGAATAAAATACCATAAAAATGTCTCAATAACAACAAAATACCCAATAATGTTCATTTCTAGTATAACAATATTACAAAGTTTCATAGAATAATAAGATGAACTACAACATAAAATGAGTAAACAACTACAATCTATTGGTCCCACAACATATGTCAAGATGCATGAACAAGGGAGGCCTCCATATTTAAATATAAGAGAAATAATGAAGAAGATGAACATTACAAGAGGGTCACTGCTCACAACCAACCCTATGAACCCAAACTTCAATGTCCCTTACCACCATAATCATAAACTTGGTGGAGGATTTGACAACCACTTACTTAGGTGAGGTAAGAGGTACACACATAATACTGAGACACTAGTAGGGACTTGAAAAACCATCTACAAAGATGAAAGATATAATGTAAAAAATGTAAAGCCAAGTTACTTAGCCAAACTATGGGCCTAAGTAATGCCCAAGGTGTATATTGGATCATTATATAGGATGATTTAAAATGTAAATAATAGTCTATTAAATCCAATCCATAAGATGGTGGAACTAGACAAGGTCTAATCCAAAGACCAAGGGATTATCTGAGCATCAAATAAGTAAACTCAAGGGAACCAAATCATAATAAAAATAGTACAAAAACTAGCTAAAATAGGGGAAGTATAATATCCATTAACATGATCTAACTTTGGAAGACATCAAGCCTTAGAAAAATTAACTCATTCACATAAGATAATTGGCAATACATAAACAATGTAAATGAGACCACATTAATGAATCCAAAAAGGAAACCATTTTAGGATTACATACTTGATATATAAACATCATCATCAAAAGTGGTTCACTTGGAAACAAGCCCACTCATAGAGAATAGGGTCATGCAAAGAAGTCAAATTGAACACCATGGTTATCTTGCAATTGGATTAGTTTGGATGTAACATAAGTGTTTGGACTAGAATTGATCTTAAATTACTTATTTAATTGTCAAACTCATGGTTAATTCTTTAAATGTTTATTCCCTATAGATTTAAAGTCAAAACCATATTACATCTTGTGGATCCCAACCATTATATATTAAGGTTTTCAACATTTCACATATATTTAAATATAGTTATAATTTCAAAGGAAAATATAATCATTTTGGTGATTAATTTTGATTACAATTTTAATCGAGAAATAAAATAGAACCATTAAAATTCCAAGTAAATGAACAAAACAACTTACTTGAAGCAACCAATCTACCGAATCCATTTGATCCTCTCTATGCCAAACACTAGCCCTTGGAATTTTAACCCAAACTGGTATCTCTTTGTAGAGTAATAGGGGATCCAAAATAATAGATCGTAGTACAAAAATTGGCAACCAAGAATAAGTTTAAGCCAATATTTAATCAAGGCTAAATAGAAAATGGTAAATATGGTCTCCTTCTAACATTAAGTATTTATTTCCCAATAGCAATGTTATATAGTGACCATTGAACAATGCATCTTGATAAGGTGAATAATGTTATGGGAGTCACCTTGATCACTGTTATTTCCTTAATACTTCATGAAAAATACAATAAAGTATCATTATATTACTTCTGAAAAATTTATATTTAAATCTCCTAAATAATCCATACCGGCAGGGTATGTATAAATAATTCATACTTGATGTATGCATGTGTAAACTATTTACATTTAAATATTAAAAATATCTAAAGGAAATTAAATAGGGGCCTCCTAATGCTTGTGACAGATATGCTGGCCTCTCCCCTAACATCTTCTTTCTAGCTCTGCAATTCTCTTACATAGTCCACACCCAACATAAGATACGAAGAAGTAACCATTTGAAACCTCCCAGTAATTCCTACTCCCTTTCAAAAAATTTATTTTTTCCCTATATTTCTAATTTTCTTCACCTACCTACATTTACTTCTTTTTTTCAGTGTTGCATTCCTTTCCTTTTTTACTACATTGCCTAGGAAGCCACACTTTTCTTCTCTCTCAGTTCCCTTCCTTCTTTTCTAATTTTTCCCCTTCCATCTCATGCCACCCCTTCCCTCTTAGTTCTAAATAAGTTTCTCTTCTAACCCTTGATTTTCCCTTGCCATACACTCCCTTTCCAAACTCTCCACACCAAGCCCATACCATTACCATGTTTCTCACTTTTCCCAAAACCCATCCTTTCCACACCTCATACTTCCTTTTTGGTGTATGCAGGAAACCAAGGAAAAATAAGATAATAATATGTATGTTTAAATAAAACAATAATATAGAGTAATAAAAAAATTATAAAATACTTAAATAACAATATCTTCCCCTCCAAGTTTGCTTCTTCCCATGACAATATAGCAAAAATTATATACATATAAAATAATAAGATAATATATAATCGATAATTCATAGCAATAATATAATATTATTAAAATAGTGACAATCAAAATTCATAATGGTTCAATAAAAGTAAAATAATGAAATATAAATAAGAGTAATAAATAAAATTCATTAAATAAATATTAGTTATCAAAATAAGAAAAATCATTCTAAATAACAATAATAATAATCAAATCTATAAAATATATTAAGAATAATAATAATTGTAAGGCCATTAATGATAAAATTTATAAAATCATAAAGATAATGAAAATATTAATAATAAGTAAAAATTAATTAGATAATAATAAATAATAATAATTATTAAAATAATAATGCTTATGAGGATCATAATTTGATATGGATCTCAAGGAGGCCAATTCCCATGAAGATAACTATAAACACTCTCCATGCTCAAGAGG
>JARHVA010009128.1:160000-210000 GCA_037957365.1 Torreya grandis
TAGAAGCAAAATAATTGCTTTGTGATGTTTAGTGTCATGATGAATGTGCAAAATTCAGAGGGGAAAGCTCTCAATGTGATCATAACCAAAATTTTATCCTCAATTTTTTCTCCAAGAGTAACTAGTTTTGCTCATAGTTCTGCTACCTAGCATAAGAACTCAATTTTATCACCACCTTTCATACTAAGAGTATGAAGCTTGGATTGGAGCTGGAGAATCTTTATCTAATTACTCACCTCATAAATGTTGTATACACTATCCTAAGCTTATTTCAATGTTAATACATCCTGAATATGAGGTTGAACCCCATTGGTGACATTGAGTGTGATTAACATTAGGGATTTTGCATTTGACTTGTCATATTTTGTTTGCTTATCAAATATGATAGGATGGGTCATTGCACTAGTGATGATGCCACATAATTATTCGAATTGAAGAATTGTTTGCATATTTATCATACACATCAAAAAATTTGGTCCTTTAATAAGTTGGCCATCAGACAAGAGTAATTTGGGTGCAGTCTTTTTTTTTAAAATTTATGTATTTGTACATGAGTTCAAAATCAAAATAGTATTTTATTGATTCAAAAAATATATATATGTACAAACAAGTGTACCTTTTTTAGGGATGAAAACTGTCATGTAAGTGGGCTTGGTATGCTTTTATATGCAAAAATAGATATTTGTGTGCATGTTTATCTTCATGTTCACCATTTTTACCTTAGCCTTCATTGATATTTGGGTTAATTTTCTATGTCTAGAACATCACATCGAGTAGAAAATAGTCGAGTAGGATTTGGTGGCCTAATTCATCGAGTTAAAGATTCTAAACATTCTAGTGGGAATCTTGAAGAGCATAAAAAAATGGTGGAATTCATACAAATATTTCAAAAGTGTCACGCATAGATGCACCTTAAGGAAAATGAAATAGAATGACTTTATCACATCATGTTACTTTTCTCATTCAACTATGTTCTTCTATATTCATCGTTATTATATTGCCCTACATATCTTGGCCATTTTTATTTCCTACATGGAGGAACTAAGGAGATATTAATTTTTAAAGCTACATCAAATAATTTGCACTTAAAGTGGAATGATAACATTTAAAATGAGTTTATATATGCTTTGCCTTACATTGACCATAACTATGTAGATTGGTTTACAGAATGGCTAAAGAAGAAATATGTAGAATTAATAATAATACTAATAATTTTCTCATCGATTTGAGGCATTAATCTTATCTTTTTGAATGTAAATTTGATAAACAAGTTTGCATGTCTACTACTATAAGTCATGACTTCTACCAACTATTTTCATTGACACTCTTTGTTACATCAGACTTTCTCCTAGGATTTTAACATTATTTTCCATGATTACACCACATATTCTTCTACTATTTTATGACTTCTCTCCACTCCACACTTTCTCCTTTGTGTCATTTCTTATTTAGCTATGTTGTGCATGTTGCACTAGTACTAGATAAAGAGAAAATAATTACATGATGATTTTATTTTGAAGAAATAGAAGATTATATAAAATGAAAAAGAGTGGTTAGAATGTAACTATCCATAATTGTAACTAAAATTACTACACCTATTCCTTGTACCTAGGCAAAGTTTATTAAAAATAATGTCATATTAACATTCACGATAATAAAATTTATATGATACAATATGTAATATTAAAATATTATATTACATTATTTATTGTATATTCATTACACCTATAGAGGTTGATATGAGTAAACATCTTCCAGAGTGATATTATGAGAATGCATATTGTGATTTGCAACATAGCCATAAGCATTCCACTAACTGAAGCTTTTCCTTGAGATATAAGCTTCATGACTTATACTAGTCCCAACAAATTACACTTGACATATCTCATACCATGGGTTTTGGATCATATCTAAGGGATCATTAGAATTGAAAATGTTCAATAATATGCTATAAAACCATATAATGGAAAATATAAAAGTTTAAATATAGAAATATAAGTAAAATTATCATCATGGAATTTTGAAACCAATGGTAATGACGTAAAAATAGTAGGCTCCTTCATAATAATTAGAGTTTCATCCACATTTTTAGAAGATGTACCTTTAATAGTATCTTTAGGAGAAATAAGTGGTGGTGATATACTTTGAGAATGATTAATCACTAGGCATAATAGGCATACATGGAATAAATTGTGTCTTTCCCACATATATGTCCACTTAAAAAATTTATCCAATTTCTAAAACCAAAATTTTACTTGGTCACTTCAATATTTTTAGTGCCATTGTAACAAAAGGAATTTTCATTACAATCAGTAAGATAAAACCTGATCAACAAAATTTGATCTCCTTAACCAATGAATATAGATTCCCCCTTATTAAAACTAATGAAGTTGTATTTTTATATGGATATTATGATAATAGGCTATATATTTAAACAAATAATTCAATCCATTATGGACTAAAACATTTCATGGTGATTCAAATCCTATTCGATCTACACCCACAATTACTTTAGATGAATTTATTTTGACATTATTTGGAGTTACTAGGTTTAACTCTCTCTCTCTCTCTCTCTCTCTGTGTGTGTGTGTGTGTGTGTGTGTGTGTGTGTGTGTGTGTGTGTGTGTATACATATAATATTAATTATTATATTAATATTGTACAATATATATCATAATATTTTAATATATTTAACATTAATTATATAATATCTATGTTAATATAGTATATAAATCAATATTATATATTTAAATTATATATATATATATATATATATATAGAAATTTATATTATATAATATTATAATATTATATTACATTCTTTAACATATGTTACTTATACTTCTAGAGTTTGATATGAGTAAACCTCTTCCATAGGGATATGATGAGAATGAATTTTGTGAATTGCAATAGGACTGTCGGCATTCCACTAACAAATGCTTTTCTTTGGCATATAATCTTTTAGACTTATATGAGCCCCTATAAATTATACTTGATGGGTATTATGCTATGGGTTTTTGATCACATCCAAGGGATCATCAAAGATAGAAGATGTTTAACAATCTACCACAAGACCATACAATGAAAATTAAATAAGTTTAAATATAGATATATAAGTAGAAGTGTCATCATGGAACTTTGGAACCGATGGTAATGATTTATAAATAATAGTCTCTTGCATAATAAGTGGAGTTTCATCCACATTTCTTGAAGACATAATATTAAGAGTATCTTTAGAAGAAATAAGTGGTGATGATAAATTTGAGAATGCTTCATCACTAGGCATAGTAGGCATACATGGAATATATGGTGTCATTGTAACATATATGTCCACTTCAAATTTTTATCTAATTTATAAACTTGAAATTCCTCTTGGCCACTTCTAGTTTTTTAGTGCCATTATAACATAGGTAATTTATTCATTGTAATCACAAAGATAAAACTTGATCAAACATAGTTGAACTCCTTATCTAATGAATATAGATTACCATTGATTGAAATCATAGGAGTGATAATTTTGATGTATATATTGTGCTAAGAGGCTATCTCTTTACAAGAAAGAATTTAAGTCTTCGTAAACTAAAGCATTATGTTGTGATTTAGATCCTAATAGATTTGTACCCACAATTAATTTAGATAAACTTATTTTAACGTTATCTTTGATTTAGAGTAACTAGGTTTAACTATATATTTACACTCTTTTACTTTACATAACCCTTCTTACCAACACACACACACACACACACACACACACACACACACACACCTATGTGTGTTTTTATATATAAACATTATATAATATATATAATTATAGTTTCATATATTAAACATTAATTATATATCAAATATGTTAATATAGTCTATACATCATTATTATATATTATATATTTATGTATAATATACTTAGTTTTATATTTAAATAATTAAATATTATGATAATCTATATTAAAATATTTAATTTTCATTTTTATTATATATTTTAAATAGATATTATATATTTTAATATAATATTTATGAATATCATTTTATATTAAATATATCACTTAACGTCAATTTGACTTGACTACCCCTGATGTACATTTGCACTGAATTGAAATAGGTGAGTGTCACCAAAAAATTTAAAATTCAAATTTTCTTTGAATTATAGGGTCTGTAAATTTTAACACAATTTTAATAGGAGAAAAAACCACTGAATATGTCTAAGTAGATACATATTTCAAGTTTTTTTGAACATACACTATAGAGCACTCATAGATAAGAACATAGTATGTTGTAGAGTGGTTGAAGCATTAACCATATTTACTATTGTCATTTTTGTAGATCCTTATTTTTAGGTATTTAATATTAATATTAATATTATTTAATATATATTTATTCTCTATATGGAATGTGTGATTTGTTTGTGTTGACGAGGTCCTTTTATTTATTATTTATCACTTTATGTTATGAAATCATTGAGATTCCAAAAGTTTACCTAAATTTTTAGTATGAAATGGTTGAGATAATGAAATGGTAAGGATTAGGGTTATTTAACACTTACCTATATTGATTATTTTGTATTTGTTTATGTGTGGAAAACTAATAGGGACCTAATGGAAAATGTTAGGGTAAAGCTAGCATTTGTTAATAACTATAATCAAATAATCTTAGTAACCAACATATTTAATAGTTTTAGATATGAAAAATTACATATAATCACCCAGACCAACCAAAATAACTATATTATAACTTCAGAAGGACCCATTGATGTCAAAATTCTCTTTCTACTTAGAATGATTTGTATAGGCTATTAATATAAGGATGTACAAACATTATACTAGCTTGAACTACTATGCATATTTGACTGAAAATAGAAAACCATAGGCTAGGCTTCCTTTGTATGGTATGTTGTACGTGGAATGAGGTTATTTTTTGAGATTTATATGAAATAAGGTTAATTTACTAGTTTTAGATCTAAAAAATTGGAGATAATCAACTAGTCCAATAAAAAAGACTAGCTAAAAACCCCACAATGACTAAAATGATCACAAAACCATAGCTAAGTTAGTATGGTTTTATTTAGATAAGCTAAAAACACGGGAAACAATTGTAGCAAGTTGGATGATAAACTCCTAATAGAAAATATTCAAATATATTTTTATCAATCTAGCCAATATAATTATTAAGGACATAGAAAAATATCAAGATAGCCAATATAATATTAAAAAAACACATAAAAATATTATGATGTCTAATGTAACTCTTAGATAGATAGATAAAGGTATCGGGTTGGATGATATAATTAGAATGTATAATGCATGATGGTTTAGAATATTTAAAATAGATTAATTATGAAAATTATTTGTTACATAGAATAGTGTTGATCTGTAATTATAACAAAGTAATTATAGCATTGATTCTTAATTCATATATGTTTAATGAAAGATATTAAATTAGATATGGAGATATTAACTTGACATCATTTAAATGTTTATTGAAATTAATGCTACATGATAATTAATATAGTTTATGTTCCCATTTTATGTAAAAATCCTATAAAAGTAGCATCATTGGTGGGTAAAGTCCCAAGTAGTCAAATCATAATATATTTGAAAAAAAAATCTTTATTTAAGTATTATTTTTATGGTATCCAACATTCATAATGATTGATTCAGATCTTATTATATTAATGTGAGGTTATAATGGTGACATTAAAGTTACTAATCTTGTGCTAAGGTGTCAGTGTTGATAGATATAAGAGAATCAATATGCTTTAGCATTTAATAAAGGGTTCATTCATGACTAGACATGCGAGCATGAAGAGTGAGAATGGTACATATTTTTTTAAATATAAATAGTCTGCAAACTATTTATATTTAGCCTGAAGATGTTTTGACATTAGTTTTATTATCAAATTATAAAATTTAAAATATAAAATAAAATGAAAATAATCTGTGATTTAATTATGACGTACTTGGGGATCAAAATCAAAATACACATGCATGTAACCCTACCATATTAGTAATGTAATTTTGGCTAAATCAAATATCCACTTTATGTTCTTAATGGTGAGTTTATTCTTCCAATGATTATTTATATTTAGTAGTTTTTTATTCATAAAGTCTAATTTTTCACATACTAAAGAGTATAAATTTTAGAAAAATTGTGATAATACTCATGACATCAGGTTGGATCAAGATATTTCATTTTTGTATAATCAGATGCTCAAAATTTTGATTCTAAAAATCATTGAAAATATAATTTTATAGATTTTAAACCCTGGCATGGGAAATTTGAAACCCGAGATAGGAAATTTGAAGGCCAAGATTCTATGGTCTAAAGACATGTTACATGAATGTTGATATTATGTACATTTTCACTCCAAAGTGTTTTATAATATATATTAATATTATATTAGAAGTATGTATCTCCCTTTCTTTAATATAATATAGTTTGATCTATCAGGTGACCCTACCTCCACATTGTATTGACTTTAACTAGTTTTTTTTTTTTTTTTTTTAATTTTATTATTTCACATCCAACTTATATTTTTAAATTTAGATTTAGATTTTTTACAAGCCTCAAAATGCAATTAAAATTTTGAGCTAGTTACCAAATATAATTTGGCCTCGATTAAATATTTTTCACAATGATTTCATAGATTATAAATTTCATGGTCAAAAAATAAAAATTATAGGTGTTATTTCTAATTTATGTAATGTTATAAAAAAACTAAATAAAATGATATTACAGATCTGCTTAACACTTGCATTGGTTAAAATGTCTTGGTTTTTATTTGTATCCTTTTTATCCCCATGGTTAAAGCATAACTATTTCATATAAGTGTTCCAATACCATATATTTCAATTATGATATATAATTATAAATGATGACCAATGTAACATTTGATCAAATATTATCATAGAAGTGCACTTAAAAAATAGGAGTGTTTCAATACAATATAAAGAAAACATTTAAAACATAGAAGTATTCGAAAAAGTATTTATATCAAATACTTGAGAATGACCACTGTAAATTCTCTAATGATGGGAGGAGGTTTTTAGAAGAACATATAATGACTATAATGTTCCAATTACTCACATGTCTTTCAATCCCTCTCACCTTACAATCTAGTGCACCTTAAAATCCTAGGTGTTTCATTATTTCATGTGCATTTCATTATCCTGCACAGAATGATCTAAATGCTATTTCTATTTGGAATGATCCATTGAAGTATAAATTATATTTATTTATTAGAATGATCTACCTAGTATATTAATCTATGGATGCATAGACTTTATACTAGTTTGAATTGATATACATATTTGATTGAAAATAGAATGACAACATGCTAGGGTTATTTTTTATGGTTTATTGTGTGGAATAAGGTCAATTTACTAGTTTATGATGTAAAATATTATAGAAATTCACCTACGACAACAAAAAGGACCAACTAAAAACCTCATAAGGACTTAGATTAGCACAGACCCAAAGTTAAGTTAGTATGGTTTTCTTTAGATAAGTTGAAAATAAGCAAAAAAATTATATCTCGTTGGAGAATAAAATTATAAGGACAAAGAGAATAATAAGATAGATGACACACTGTATAAAAAATAAATAATATTATGATATCCAATGCAGTTCTTAGATAGATAGATAAAGTTATCAAGTTAGCCGATATAATTAGATTGTATAATGTATGATAGTTTCAATTTTTTTTATAATAATAAGTTTAAACATGAAATTGAACCAATCAAATGAGGGATAAGATTCATGTTGAGTGCATGAGAATGTATATACTAGATAAAATGACCTAAAAAGTATTTTTTATAAATAAATTAAGATTATAATAAAGTTAATTGAATAGAACCTTCATGTACTTCGATGATCAAGTAAATACAAATGATTTTTTTCACATCTATCTGAGGTAAAATACATAAAATTTTGAAAGGAAAGGTTTCCAAATCTAGGCCTTTGATAAAAGGATGTAACTCTCACTAGAAATCGACAATGGTAAATGTTTATAATTATGGTTGTAAATAAGAAAGTACAATAGATGATTCTAAACGAATATAAAAGAAATCAAAATAGTAGTTATATATTTATTATATGAGTGAAGTAAAATGGTCAACCAAATAGGGGTACACATAAACTAAAGTGATTTATGTAAATTCTAATAAATCTTATGTTTACTCAAACTTGTTAGGTATATATCACACTCATTAGTTCATAATATCACTTCATTGGCTCGCACTCAATATAACCTTGGTTCATCTATTCACACAAATCATGTGGGCCCCACATTCACATGTACATGTGTAAGGGTGTTCTAAATATGTGAATATTTGTGTGGCATACTATATTTGATAGTAGTACTAGCCATTAACACCTTAATAGTTGTTTTTTATGTGTCAAGGGTTAAAATTAAAAAAATAACTGGAGCGTTTACTATTCTATCTATTTCCACCAAACATCACTGCTAGAAATATTGTCATGCCAATGTATATAATCAATAATAGCTTAACAATAGTTATCACTACCAATGTAATGTACATGTCATATATATTTGTAACATAAGTTATTCAATCATTAAACACATAGATAAATAATATTAATAGTAATCCTTGAGTAAACAAGGATTGAGAGATCAATGCCATTATAAGCCAACCTTATGGTTGATTACATAGATATTAGTAATACATATTACTTTCCTTGATCATAGTTATTACATGCATGCAATGTATATTTTTGTTCTCTATTTATCTTTATTAACTATTGATGAATAGAAATTGCATTTATTATAAATAATCACATTATATATTTTTTGCATTGATCAACATGTGAAGGTACGTGTTAAAAAGGACATGAAGAGATAGATATGGCATGAAATAAAGATAGGTGGATGGGTTGAATCCAAGTCATTGTGTACACAAGGGACCAATGGTGACATGATTTATATTTTCCTTAAATAGGGGATTAAATTTGATAGGCATTTAAATGTAATAAGAACTATGACATGATACACACTAAATTTAGGACCTCCTGTGTGTGTGTGACAAATGTTGCTAATTGATGCATTCATGACTTTTAGAGACATAATGTGTGAAATTGGTTTGTATAAATGAGCTTGAAGCCTAAACTAAAAGGAGAATTGGTGTTCAAACAAGTCTTAAAATAATAAATTCACTCTTAATGACTGTAAATTGCATTTCTTACAAATAGTCTTCTTCTCCATCGAAAGTGCTTTTTATTCTTTCTAAATATATCTATGCATTCACTTTGTATATCCATAATTCAACCATCTCCCACATGACATGGTTATATGAAAACACTTGTAATTACCATATAAATCAATATTTAAGGTATTACAAGGTCATTCAATGTATTCCCTTGTAGATGCCTTAAAATAAAATTCCAATCATGTGCATCTTCAATATATCTACTAAGAGAAACCCTAGACATATTACAAGACCCTTCAAGGTATCTCCTAGAACATACCTTGAATGTAATTATAGTATCTTCAAGTATAAATTTAAGGTATCTTGTAGGAGATACCTTTTAAACATGCATAAAGGTACCCTTGGAGGTATTACAATGACCTTTAAGGTATATCCTAGGATCTAAGTTGAAATAAAATTCCAATCATGTGCATTTTTATGGTATCTGCTAGGATAAGCCTTGAAGGTACTAAAAAATCCTTAAAAGTATCTCATATGTATTATCCTCAAAGGTAACCTTATGCATGTTTGAAATGTATCTCTTAGGATATACCTTTCAAACATGCATACAATTACCAATGAAGGTACCACACAGCCCTTAAATATATCTCATAGGAGACACCTTGAAATAAAATTCCAATCATGTGAATGTTGAAGGTATGAAATAGGAGAATTATTGAAGGTAATATACGATCCTTCAAGTTATCTCTTAGAAGATACATTTAAGGTCATTGTAGTACCTTCAAGGGTACCTTGAAGGTATCTCATATGAGAGCCCTTTAAAACATGTTTAAGGGTACCCTTGAAGTTATTACATTAACCTTAGAGGTATTACCCAATAGTGCCTTCAAACATACATTGAAGTGCCTTGTAATACCTTCAAAGGTACCCTTATGCATGTTTTAAATTTATCTCCTAGGATATAACTTTAACATCCCCTTGAATCTTTGACAACGTCCTTTGAGGTATCTCTTGGGAGATGCCTTCAAGGGCCTTGTAATACCTTAATAGGCAATTTGAAGGTATCTCTTTGGAGTTACCTCAAATGAAAAATAAACTATTGTTCATGTTTGAAAGATATATTCTAATAAATAACTTAAAGGTACCTTTGAAGGTATTATAAGTCCCTTCTAGATATCACCAAGTAGTGCTTTTAAGAAGATATCTTTCAAACATTCATAAGGGTAACCTTAAAGGTATTAAAAGGCCCTTCATGTTATCACCCAAAATTACCTTCCAATATACTTTTAAGGGTCGTATAATACCTTCATGGGTAACCTTATGCATGTTTGAAAGTTATCTCCTAAGAGATACCTTCAACATCCCCTTGAATATATGACAATAGCCTTCGAGGTATCTCTAAAGACATGCCTTCAAGAGCCCTGTAATACCTTCATGGATAGCTCGAAGGTATCTCCTAAGAGGTATCTTGAAGGAAAAACTAAATCCTAGTCATTTTTGAAATATATCTCCTAAAATATACCTTAAGGGTACATTTGAAGGTATTAGAAGGCCCTTCAAGGTATCACCCAGTAGTGCCTTTATGGAGATACCTTCAAGGTAATTTTGAATGTATTGTAAGGGCCTTCAAGGTATCACCCAATAGTACCTTCAAATGAATTCCTTTAAAACATACATAAGGTTACCCTTGAAGGTATTATAAGGCCCTTCAAGATGTCACCTAGTAGTGCATTTAAGGAGATAACTTTCAAACATGCATAAGGGTACCATTGAAGTAATTAGAAGGAAGAAATAATCTATCACGAGTATTCATCAATATAAAATGTCAAATTAATTAAAATGTGAAATGAAGAAAACATAATCCATATAAAATTATATTACAAAGGCAATAACAAGTATTAATTTTAGAATGGATTCATCTTACACACATACAAGATGATTTTACAATTAAATGTCCTAGATTATATAGGCACCAAGAAGCCCAAAGGCCATCTAGTACAAAATAGAGTGTGGATACCATAATTAAGTGTGAAATCAAAGTCATGGAAACTATAGATCTTCCATGAAAGTAGATAAAAATAACCAAAATTAAATGAGAAATGATCCTTTATCCTCAAATCATGGTGATAATCATCTTGAACTTGGAACCATTAGTTTAGCCTATTTTCTCATTGGTTAGAGAATAATCATTATTTAATCTTTGTTGATCACATAGTTCAAATTAAAGATTCAGGTGAAAATTTATGAATGTATTTAATTTTGACTTACTATATACCTTAAAACCATGAATAAAATTAATAATTTGATCATGATCCTAGTGCATGTCATATTCACATTGGCAGCTTTCAGGTTCAAAGCTTTCTATGCCAATTGAGAGCCTTTTGGTGGCCTAAATAGATAGATAATCCATCAACGTTGTGCCTATGTATTATTGATTGAGTTTCCAACATGTCTCCTTTTCTAGGGTTTCTACCATGGAGTCTTTCCTTAGGTTTTCCAATCTTTTCTATAGCTTTATCTATCTCTAATGACCTCTTTATCTATGGTGAAACAATATCATTCCAATTCACTTGATCTTACTCACCTATGGGACTCTATGCTTGAATGTATATATTAATAATAATAATATTACTAGGATTGTGGTATCATGGTAAGAGGAATCATCTTGCTCACCTTGGGATATTTAATTCTACACGCATGGATCTAGGGATCTAGGTCATCAGGACCAAGCCATGTGGAAGCATCTTGCTAACCCACTACTATATCTAACATTGATGACATGGGGATTACTAGGGAAAATTTGAAGGAAATGGATAAGTCTTGAGAGACTTTTATACATGCCCTAAGGTTGCATAAAGTTGACATGTGGCTCTAGGGAGATGAAGAAATTGGATAAGTCTCATTAGACTATCTAGCTCAAAAGGGGCTCAAAGATCACCATGTTCCCTTGAATGATAATAAAAACTTGGATAATAACAAAATGTTATTGAATCAGGGGGTTCAAATTAAGATCTAGAATCAACTTGACTTGGTAAGTAGCTTAGTTTCACTTGACTAACTTAGATCAATATGACTTGGGATCAACTAAAATTAACTCAAATAGAATTATAAATATCTGGGTTAAAAATGGCTTGAATCATAATAGATTAGGGACTCAACTTAGATTAGCCCTTGATCTTGAATTTGAGCTTGGATCAACATGGCTTAGAGAGACCTACCTTATTTTGTCAAAGGACAATGTTGACCAAAAAAGGGACAACAAGGATCACCTAGTAGTGATTTCAAGGATATACCTTTAGAACATACATAAAGTTACCCTTGACAATATTACAAGACCCTTAAAAATATTAAAATTCCCATAAAGTTATCTCATAGGATATTCTTTGAAATAAAATTTCAATTATGTGCATATTCAAGATATCTACTAGGAGAACCTTTAAAGGTAGTACAAGGCCATTTTAGGTATATCCTAGAAGATACCTTGAAGGGCATTGTATTACCTTCAATGGTACCATTAAGGTATCTCCTAGGATATACCTTTCAAACATGCATAATGGTACCCTTGAAGGTATTACAATGAATTTCAAGGTATCACCCCATAGTACATTAAAACATACTTTGAAGGGCCTTGTATTACCTTCAAGGGTACCCTTATGCATGTTTAAAAGGTATATCCTAGGAGATACCTTTAAGATCCCCTTAAATGTGTTAAAAATTTCCTTCATGGTATCTCTAGGAGATGAATTAAATGTCCTTGTAATACCTTCATGGGTAACATGAAGGTATCTCTTGAGAGATAACTTGAAGGAAAAATACAGTGTTGTTCAAGTTTGAAAGCTAACTCATAAGAGATAGCTTGAATGAAAAATAAGATGAAAATCCAAGAATTATCAATGACCATAGACAAAGAAATAGTCATGAGATATTTTATTAAGTACTTATAATATACATAAGTATCCATAGTTTTGAGGCAAAATAATATCAAACAAATAAAATAAAAGTTAGAGTTATTAATTCATAATATTAAAAAAAAAATACTTAGAAAAATTTATTGAAAAAATATCCTATAAACAAATAAATTAATAAAATATATACAAATAAAAAGTATTTAAATAGCAATAATGGGTCAATCATAAATGGAAATAAAAATTGTAAGAATAAAAGTAACACAAGTATTTCTAGTCAAGATCCACAATAAGGGTGGTTAATACTAAATTTTGTTGGATATTGTTGAGGAAAAATGGGTGCCTCTGGGGTAGGGTTTGTTATTATAAATTATAGTAGGTATCTAATTAGAGGAACGTCTATCAAGATATTAGATGGGACCAATAATGATGGTGAATTCTAGGCCCTAATAGCGGGAGTAAATTTTTCACTTGAATGTGGTGTACCTAATCTAAAAATTGAATGAGATTTTAAATTTGTAGTATAACCCTTGTCCAAATAAATGGATAAATCCTATAATTTAAATAACATCCTTGAGAAAGTATGGGATGATGTATCTAGAATATAGAAATGGAAGTGTTCATATTTTTTCATGGAGGCTAATCTAGAGGCCAATTTTTTAGATAATGTGGGGATCAATTAGATTAAATTCAAATGGGAGGAAAATGATAGGGGAGAGAGAAGATTTTAGTGAGGAGGTTAAACTTTACTTTTGAATGACATTTGTAGCTTGTATACACATGTGGAGTTGGGTGGGTTGATATGCAATTGGATTTATGATATTTAAATTAATAGCTTGTCTTATCTCATTTATTGGGCTTATGTAGTGATCAAGCATATTATATTCAGATAGGAGAGGAGGATAATTATCTATCAAATTAAAAAAAAGGAAAAAATATTTATCTACCTCAAATTACTATTACATATATTTAATTGACATAACCTTACTAATTAATCACAACCTACTTGAAATTACTATTGCTTATAATAAGAAACTAAGCTACTGAATAGATAAAAATACATAAAAACTATAACACAAAGATGAAAGAGAGAATGAGTCATGCACCATAGATTTTTAAAACAACTAAAAGGAATCTATCCATATTTAATATCAAAATTACTCCTCCCTTCGAAATGTAGAGATTACATGTAATTATAGCTAGCAATATGGACGCCTCATATCACAAGACATTTTAAAAGTTTACATCATTTAAAATATCTCATGAAGAGAAATGTATGGATCAAAGATGTCATTAGTATCCCATGGGAAATAAGATTGTCAGAAAAAACTTTTAGTTACAACATTCACCAGAAGATGAGGAAAGAATCTATCTATAAGGAAGCAATTACATTCAATGCCATCAACATGATAATAGTTTTTGCATCAGTGGGTCTAGCTGCTAAAGGTGTATATGTCATTGAGCTAATCAATGGAGGCAAAGTGGCCTAAAAATCCTACTTTCTTACCTAAATTTCTAAGTATAGGGCATGGATCACCTAAAAATCAACTTTTATTGCCTTGAAGTCTACCAAGGTCTCTTAAAGAGTTGGGGGATCTTATCTACTAAATTTATGTGAATCTTCAACATAGCCTTGAGTTAAACATAAAATTATCTATTTTAGGGAATTTAATTCTAGAAAAGGTCACCAATTACAATAAGTTATACTGCATTTTATATACAATGCCTTTGATCTATGTTTTGAAATTATTTATTATACATTGAAGTAGGTCCTCAATGATGTCTCTAGGGACAAGTAATAATTACTATTAATGACATTCTAGATCCTTATCTCTCCCAAAATGGAAATGGCTTGACCCTCATAGACAATGAGTTATAGAACTAAATTTTACATTTCTTAATGCTTCTTAATTAAGTTATCTCTTCTCATATTAACATAATTTTGGGACCATATTGCATTAATATTAGTTATTTCAAGATGATTGGATTAATAAATGGTCTTTGTCATCCATTTTATGCAATTTTTTAGCAAGGGGAACCACATATTCACACTTAGGATGTGACTTTCTCTTGGCACTTTTTATCAATTGGATAACAACATATAGCTTCCAAGCTACTCGAACACGATCATTGAGGTCCCTTGGAGGCTATATGTTACCTATCCCTCATAGAGTCCCCATGTCCTAGTCATAACCTATAAAAATTTCCCTTATTACTCCCCCCACTAAATACAAAAAAGAATAAGGACCTTCTATGTAATAGCCCAAGTTAGAGGATAGTACTTTTCTCCTGTTGGTTAGAAATAACACATCCTCACTATTTTCCTTTTCATATTTATCATAGTATTAGTTTATTTATTGAAATATAACTTGACTATGGGTATATATACCATAACCAAATACTATATACCCTATTATACCCACTACATATTTTGAATCCATTCAAGCATATTCAAGGTAACTAGTTTTCTTGTAACCTCCACCTACTTATTAGGAGTAGATAATGGATTATCTTTGAGGAAGTGTAGTTTTAGGATAAGATGTTCCCATTATAGGAAAGGGGAAAATATCTTTTCTCTACATAATGACCTTTTTAAGGGTTGTATCAATTACTATCTTTCCTTCATCTAAACTTTTTATTGATGTAATGGAAATATATAATAGTTGGTGATGCATGACTGATTAGTAGGCCCAGTTTAGTAGATGGTTGGGAAAGGGTATTCAGAGAATCAAAAATAATAGAGGAGACCAAGCTCTAAAAATATAATTTCTCATCAGGTATAAAGGCCTGAGTGTTTAGGGAAACAAATAATGAATAAGTAGAAGGTGTTTAAAGAACTCTTATAAATAGATAGTCATAGACTCATAAGTAACCATAGTAGTGCTTGTAGAAGGTGAGCTAGGGGGAACTACTACTTTCATCAATGGGGTTTTGATTAGGGTTTTCCAAATTGGAAGCATATCCATTTGATCATTCTTGGAACCTATGATAGGGGAAATAGTTGCGATAATACTATCTAGAACAAAAGTGGTTGTAATAATAGGTGGGTAATGAGAAGGCTAAATACTTACCCCTTGTGTATAAATAGATAGGTAAGCTATTGATGTGGATAATATTATTATGTTATATAGTGTTGGTGCTAAGGTTATGCTAACTAATTTTCACTGTGTGGGAGGTGGAAGCCTAGACTCTATATCATCCTTATCGTTCCCTTCTGAGTTTTATAGTAGTTCAGTTGAAACTGAACTAGTATTTAAGATCTTTATATCCCATGATTAGGATTCCTCTTCTAACAACCAATCATAATATGTGTCACTTCAAGTGGTATCACTACTAATTTTTTATAATGATTTTTCATTTTTATCCTCCCATTCTACTTTAGTAAACCTTTCTATTTATATGAACTCCTTATTTTCTTCATCACTATCCTATAATTACATAGGCTCTACTTAATTATAACCTTTCCCAATGATTAATTGTTCTTCTATTTATATATAAGGGGATGCCATTGTAAGTGCACCTAAAGGAGAGATAGAATGTCTAATGGGAATACGATTAGGAGATGGAAATGGAATGGGTAAAGAAGTAAGAGTAGTAGTGGTTGCTACATGTGAATTATGGGTTGGAGGTGGAATAAAATTAGTTTGAACTAGGGATGAAGGTGGAATCAAAATAATGACATGGGGATGGAAAAATATAAGTCTTAATTCTTGTGCTATCATGAGTGGGGGAAAGGTAAAAATGGATAATGGTCCACATACTTGATCCATACCTAAGGAACCTTGTGAAGTAGCAACCAACTGAGGAGTGAAAATTATAATGGTTGCCATAACCATAACCACCAGGATGTGATATTGAAAAGGGTCTTGGGTAAATATATACCTCTCTTCCACATGTGATTTCCTAGATAAAACATCATGTTCTTGTATTTTGGACTATGTGAGGAGTCCTAGAGGAGGTTTAGAGACCCATTGCTCCTTTTTAATTCTCTTGGCATTTTCTTTGGTGGTCTCCAAAATATACTATATATGCTAGGCCATAACATGGGACATACTTTATTTTATTAATCCTTATATAAAACTTTATTTTGTTAAAAGCATCTAAGAATACTATCTCATGTGGATATAAAAAATGGCCATAGTCAATATTCACACTAGCTTTACCTTTATCTAGGTGGTTCCTAACCCTTTTATTTGGATCCCATGGTCTGTAGGGTACCCATTTGAAGTAAAAGGAAGTTATTATATTATCTAATAGTTGAAAATGTTCCCATATGGAGTACTATATTTGACCAATGCTAAGGGGAGTTAGGTAGGCCACCCCTTTCTTAGACCTCTATAAGGTGACATCCATGGAATCAACTAATTGATCTACCATATCTTTCTCTATCACCTTATCTAAGACCAATTGAATAAGATACATGGGAAGGGATCTATTGCCCTCTATCTTGATGATTGTTTAATCTAGGTAAATCTATATGTTACCAATCTTCTCAATAGTCATTTAGATATGATAAAAAAACTCTAGGCATATCCTTGCCATAAATGGCTTAGTAAACCATAGGGTAGAAAGTCTATGTTAGTTTGGTCACATTTTTCTCAAGCTTGTGGATGTGAAAAATGTTTAAATCATCACAAATTATATTATTGGGATACTCAAAAGATGGTTCATAGGTTATTCAAAGGATTACTAGACCATACCCATTATTACATCCATTAGATAAGACATCATATAAAAGTTACCATCTGAACTATTGTTTGATCTACTAACTTGGTGAATCAAGTTAACACTAATGATTTCCCCTATGGTAATGATATTTGTGGAGGAGAGGATGGTGTCTATGAGGGGAATCCAATTTTTTTTTAACATGGGATATGTTTGGAAAGCTATAAATTTTATTCAACAAAGCCATGTGAATCTTGAATCTAGACCCAAAATTGATAATTGTGGTAACATAGATGGCTCCTATAATAATGAAGTTGTTTGGGTCACTTTTAAAATCTTTTAACTTATTATTTACATTATTTGAAGACATCTGCTAGTTCACTAGGGCTTGATTAGAACTTATTTTGGTGCTAAGGAGTCTAGTACTTCTCAAAATCTTGTCAAATAAAATAAGCTACTAGTGCATTATGATATACATGTAGAAGTTTTTGATAAAATTGGCCATTTACAAATAGATAAAAAACTAATTCAATGCATGGAATTACATTAAGTTTAATTTTTCATCATGCAGACCCATGGTCTTGAGTTCACCAAGTATTGTCTATATTGCTACATGAAGGTAGAAAGTATCTCTATATAATCACAAGGTTATTCTACTTCAACTTCTTACCATATAGCAAAATATTTATTGAATTCATGATTGAGGGAAACCTCATCAAGCCTTTAGTTAGTGTATAGTCCTAACCCTATAATGGATTACATAGAGGGGGAAGGTGGAAGATGCAAAGTAGAGTCCATTATTATTTCTCTTAAGTTCTAGTTCTCTAAAATTGTAAGAAAAATAGCTTGGTCACGATAGAGCTTGAATTTGTCGGGTAATAGACAACTCAATGATATTTTAATTGAAATTGACATGGAGGATCACTTATACTATATTTTAAATTCATAAACCATATTGAATTTAGTCCATGTATTTGGCCAATTCATATGGATTAACGACTGCACCAGCCCTCTAAATTTTCTATTTTTAATTATTCCATATCTTAAATTTGGCCAATGAAGTGTTTCCTTTTACAAGCCTTGTTGCCACGGGGCTTCTACTTTCTCTACCTCCTAGCATTTTATCATCATTATTTGATTTTTTTCACATGACCAACTCCTTTCAAGAAGTATATGCTACTATTTATTGACTGATGTGTTATTTCAAAGATGCATGGTGAATTTTAATCATTCCATTATTTCTCAAGCCTTTTCTTTGTTATCATTTGATTTATTTCCCTATGTTAGTGGGATCATAATGCATGGCACAACCCAGTTGATCCATTCACCTAGAAGCATTGTAAACCATTATACCTTACTTTATAAGATGTGATGAAGTGAGATGAATACATGTGTCATCATCCCAATGCTACACTTACCTAGAGTATTTAAAAACTTCTCAAAATGCTTTGACAATGATGAGATTATGGGATTGTGACACGTGCATAGATGTCATTTCTTTACTACCTCAAAACTTTCATATAAATTACCATTAACCTTGTTAGTCATTAGGTGAATGGGAACTAAACACATCTCTAAATCCCTCTGATCCACTCACCTAGGAGTCTCTTAAAATTTTATAAGAGTTTAAATGGCCATGGGAAAGTGGGTACGCAACATATTTTAGAGTTTAAGGACCTATAAATTATCTGGGTGAAATGAAAAAAAATCCAAGTAAAGAATAAATTGCATGAGGGCATTAGAACACTCTAGAAAATTACTTAACTAGAGAAATAAATAAAACCTAAAAGTAAGAAGTTACATATAGGTTCAAAAAAATAAAAATGCTAAAGATTGCTTAGAGAATTCTATCCTATGCAAATTTGAAAACATATGTGCACACAAGTATTTTGACAACCATTAATAGGTTACCCTAAAAAGCAAAGTATTGAATACCTAAATAACTACAAAAATATTAATTCTAATAAAGCTTGGAGAAGTGCATATTAACAAGATATTTTTACTTAATAAATGAGAACTTTGGAGATGTTATTTTTTTAATCATGAATTTAAATGTCATTAGCAACTCTCACATCTAAACTATTTTCTCTTTAGGGTGTAGTGGGTCTTTATTAGAAAGAAATTTTAGTGTGAGGGATATAAGGTATGATATTAACATTAGGGTATAGCCTAGCAGATACCTTTCAAGCATGAAACCTATTTGATGATATTGATACCAATATGTATTGCCCAAAATTTACTTTAATGAGATTATCTTGAAAGGGGCATATTAGGTTTCCACTAATTATCTCTTAGGGTATACCATGAAGGTGCCGTTGAAGGTATGACACGGCCCATAAAGGTATCACCCGATATTTCCTTCACGAAGATACCTTGAAGGGCATTATAGTACCTTCAAGGGTACCTTGAAGGTATACCATTGAATATACCTTTCAAACATGCATAAGGATAGCTTTGAATTTATTAAAAGGCCCTTCAAGGTATTACCTAGTACTACCTTTAAACATACCATAAAGGGCCTTGCAATACCTTCAATCATACCTTTGTGCATGTTTAAAAGGTATCTCCAAGGAGATACCTTCAAACTCTTAGGTTTAACAAAAATATTATAATCTTAGACATGATCCCAAAATATAAATAGCTAATCATTTTCCATGATTTTATTCAAAACACCTATTGATCAATATAATTTTGTATACTATTAAAATACATGGTTGAATGATGATTTAAGGAACTATTTTTTTCTACTTGGCTATTCCAATGTTATGCATGTTTGAAATGTATATCTTCGGAGATAACTTAAAATTAGGATGAAGTAAGGATTGAAGTATGTAATATATGATATTAAAAGATATTAATTTTTTTGATTGACATAAACAATGTCATTACAAAATGTGTTATACATTACATTTTTAACATTTTTAGGTATTAACATATATCTATGCTTGTTTTATGGTATAAATAAAGTTTTATATCCTACATATAGGTATAAATTAGAATAATTATAAATACACTGATTAACAAATCTTCTCATTCATTTTGAAAATGTCCAAGCTAAAAAATCATACATTAATGGATTTCCAATGTGGAGACTATGTTTCTCTCATAAATAATGGTATAGTTATTGGTGAAGTAAGAATACACAAAGTTTTAGGTCTATATGATTACTCTTTGGAATCCATAAATCTCACTTCCACATACCACAATGAGAAAATACCTATTGAATGTGTAAGCGTTAATGTGATAAAATATTTTTATTTGACTCTACCACTTTTATTTTTTGGAGAATTTATGGAAAATTAAGGGGATGTAGTTGATATTTTTACTATATGAATAACAATAATCATGCAAAACATCACATAAAAATTTTATATAAAGGATGACATGGATTAATGACACAATAATTTCAATTCAGTTATTCATATATAATAATTGCAATAATAAAACCCCTACTTAGATACTTTGGTTTGATATATTGATAATCCTACCATATTTCATAGACAAAGAAATGCATTTACTAGGGAAATGGCATATTTAATGAAAATTTTTACAACTCTTTCAAATGATGAAAAAATACCTTTGGCTACATTGAATTTACACAAATAGGGGAAATTTTTGGCTATAATCATGTCCCAATGGTGCAAAATGAATTGAGAATTTACATAAGGCATTCTCTCCAATATTATAAAACTATGAATACAAAGTTAACTAAAATATCTATCATTAGATGGCCTTAAAATAAGATATGGACATTAAATGTAGAGAAATCAATTTAACATATATGACACCAAAGGAGAAAGATGTTGGAAATGTTTGAGACATAATGGATAATGAAGTCATTACCTACATGTAATTCTTCAAGAAAAGGCATCCAAAATAATTAAATCATGCATAAAACTATTTAGGCTGAAAAATAATTAAGTGAAACTCTTCACTTAGCTAAGTGGAGTTTGATGCAAGCATAAATAGGGAGATTACAAAAGTGTATGCAAATAAATGTCATAACAAATAATGTTTTTAGTCAAGATTGTCATTTGATGTGCTAAAATATATATGGATAATTTTTATTAATTATTACACAATAAATAGGAGCCAACATGTTTTGGATGCCCTTAATACCAGTTTATTTAAGAAAAGCAAAAACAAAACTGCCATTGATTTTAAGGGTATTGAAATTTGTTTGGAAGCTTGGATTATAATATATGGATTGATGAGAAGTATTTTTTTTTAACATTCAATATTTTCAAAAAAATGGGGAATGAAATGCGTTCCATGCAAGGAGTTTTTGAAAAATCCACCAAAGAAGACAATGGTAGCAAAAAAATTGTTAGACCAATTGGTGGATGATTTTATAGATATTTCTCCAATACTTACATGCTAGGTAGATATAGATAGTGAACAAGAAATTTTTTGACATCTTATAGCATCTTTTAGTAAAAACTTTATGATGAACCACATCAATTAAAAACTAACATATATGGAATATTAGTCAATATCCTTGCTAAAATCCAATCATATGTGGAAAAGTAATTTTCATGACGTGACCATTTACAAGTCTAATGACTTTGCTTGGTACATAGAATGTATTTTATTGACTGATTAAAAATGATTTCATTATGTATCTAGGGATCAATGAGATTGTATTGATCAAAAATTTATGATGCACTCAAATAAGATAATTTATACACATGAATAAATGTCATAAAAATACCCCGAATAATGTCTTAGTGTCATTCATAATGATGTGGAATGTTAAAAAAATTTGAGCCAAGGACATTTACAAAAATAAAAGTAGTTCCCAATAGAATAGTAGAGTTGTCAATGGCAGGGAGTATCACACGTGGTCATGGTGTAGGTAGATATGGGCATTTTTTACTGTAAGTTTTTAGAAGGTCTAACTTTACTATCACCTCAATTAATAAGTGTTTTAAGGATATGGAAACAAAAATTCCAAATACATATATAGTTTTATTATATAAATATGGATCTTCAAAATATTCATTGTACAATTAACTTTTGTCTAATAACTTCTACCCTAAAATCAAGAAATACAAAGAGGAAGCACAATCAATTAGTGCCTTCAAGAAACATCTTTTAAGGATATACCTTCAACTAGACAAATATTGTGGAGATAATAAGAGAAATTAACTCATTAAATCCATTATTATATTTCAAAAATGTCTAACCTTATATGGAAATAAATTTAATTTTATTACTTTTTAAAATTCAAAAACTCATGTTTTTTTTTACAGGTTTGTGCTCTAAAATTTATTTTTCCTTGTCTACAAAGGTATTTTCCTCAATGTCAAGGTTGGAGTTTTCCTTGTATGATAAACCCATGAGAACATTGGTACATTTGCAAATTTTTTTAAATAATAAAGATGAAATATGTATGGAGTGTGCTAGATATGATGGATGACTATAGGACATGTGAAAATACAATAAAAATCATGCCATATTTGATTGAATACATAGTAGATTTCAAAGAATATGTTAATAGTTACCAGCTAAATGTAATAAATGAGATATTAGGCTTGTAAAAGGTCAATATTTTCTTATATGCATGGATAAAAGTTATCCCATTATGCATTTTAAAACCTCTATAAGAGATAGAAATTGGTCCCTCCTGATTAAATTATGAAACAAAATGAGGAGCAAAATGTTCAAGAAGGTAATAAAATGAAAATAAATTTCAAATACTTGTAAATTAGAGAAAATTTATAAGATTTCATTGTTGTAAAAGTCTTAGATAGAATTAGAGAAAATAAATTAAAATAAATTGAAGATAACTTGATTATGTAATGTAATTCAATGAATATGGTTTTACAAGAAATAGTAAGTTGAAGGATCTAACATATTAGTTCCAAAATATCTATGAAATAATGAAAGAAGAGATGTTACATTTTGAATTTGAATATATAGGAGATTGTTGGCCTAGAAATCACCACAACATACCCCTACATAGAGATCTACACAAAATGGCTCATGATAGGGCACTTGATTTTAGAGTGACATCTATAGATACATATGGTAGTCTAATAACCAAAAGAACAAAAAAATAATTTTATCTAGCTCAATATGTTCAAAATAGAGATATCTTATTTGTTAGGCCTGATGATTCTACAATAGTGAATTACAAAATATGGTTTTCTAAAGCTAAAAGAAATATTGAGATACTATATGTAAATGAAGATATTGAAAAAGTGTTGGAATAGCTTTGTTCATCCCACTTCATGTAGGGAATTTTTTTTTAGAAGAAGTAGAAATTTAAACAAGTTGTTTAGATAGGAATTGGAAGCCAAACACAACTAACACCTCTTTATTGTCCATTCTTATAGATAATATCATCTACACTTGGAAACTAAATAAAAATTGAAGAGGTCATACACTTGTTCCCACTAAGTTTTTTAAAGTCATTATAAGAGATGATTTAAATGCATCATCCCATTAGGTATCTTAAAAAATAGTGATAAAAGATTGGGAGATATTATTTTCTTTCATGACATTGATAATTTTAAATGGTGTTTCGTTAGTTTTGAAATGAGAAGTATGATTTCTTTTTCAAAACTTAATGCGTATTTTTGGCATGTAAAATGTTTAACTGGGCATCTAAAATGATTTATTAGATTCACTTAAGAGATGCCTTATTCCTTTATTTATTTTTTGAGATTTTTCCAAGTGGCATAATTCATTTTGTGTAGTCCAAATTAGGTATTCACATTTTTGGTCTTAAAAAATACACTTGGAAATTTGTATTTCAGATTTTATACTTTGGCAATTCAGACGTCCATAACTATTCATAAACAAAAAGTTTTTAGTATTTGTGAATTAGAACATGCAGTTTGCATTTTGAGTATTCAAAAATTGTCTTTAAATTTTATGTGTTCAAGATAGTAAGTTTGAATTTAACTTACTATGAATGGGTCTTCGATAAATGATCTTCACAATTTGTATATAAGGATTTACTCATCAGCTTTTGTGCATTTTGAAATAAAATTCAGTGTTTCCATGTATGTCAAATGGTCTTAGGGGTTTATGCCTTAAAATTTCACACTTTATTATTTGTATTTGATAAATTTCACTTTTGCATTTGTGTCCTAGGTTATTATCAATTGGGCCAAGCATAATTAAAGTACCAATTTAATTCGATCGAGTTTTGATCTCAACTTTTGATAAACTTATCTAATTACACCATCTACAGATTCCTAATACTGCATGTCAGTATATGATTAGGATTCTTGGAATGACTAGGATATTATGTGTTATAATTTGATTAGATCATGAATTATTTGTTTAATCTTTATGTGACGTCCATATAGCTATTAATTTTTTTCTCATATTATACACAGACCACATGTTGATCATTTAGAAACATGATAGTTCACCTATGTTGACTTTAGTCTTCATGAGATAATCCTTGAGATTGTGATAAGTGTAATGATTAGTGGTACTTGTGTCATTCGATACCTCTCAAATGTTTATATAGTCTCCCATATAGATGAGTTAATAAAATTATTATGTGTGTCAAAGAATCGAGTATTCAAAATGTTTCAAATTTTTATTTTGATTATTCATCCATCCACATAGTTGAGTCATCAAGATGTGCCATGTGGAATGCCTTGAGGGTGCTTTTAATGCTCAAGAGATTTTTATTGTCCATCCTTCTTCATAACATAGTCACCGAGATTTTAACATGTGGCATGATGTTGGGTGCTCTAGCTTTCACATTTTGAGTTTATGGTAGACAATCTTTCTAAGTATCGAGTTGTCAAAAACCATTTTGAGAGATTTGAATGAAGTGTAACTTGAAAAATAAAAAATCCGAAGACCATTTATTGATATGTAAATTCTAATGAATAAATTTTAATGCATAAATGGAAAATACCCAATTCTAATTATTGAAGTGTAGAATGTGAATGCAAAAAAGATGAAGACCTTGTCCTAAAACATTAACTACGAAGTTAAAAAACATGGGACATAAATACAAAAGTGTGATTTATAGAATGAAAATGCTAAAATGGGACATTATAAGTCATAAATCACTAAGACCATTTTAATGCATGAAAATAGTAAAGTTTATTTAACAATGTACAAAAACTGATGAGTAAGTCCTTACATACAATTTGTGAAGACAATTTATCTAAGACCCATTAATAGTTAGAGAAATATGAACTTACTATCTTTAATACACAAAATATGAAGACCATTTTGAAATACTAAAAATACAAAGTGCATGTTTTAATTCACAAATATCAAAAACCTTTTGTTGATGAATAGTTGTTGAAGTCTGAATTTCCAAAGTAGAAAATCTAAAATGCAAATTCCGAAGTGTATTTTTTAGGACCTAAAATGCGAAGACCTAATTTGGAACAAAATAAATGAATAGTGATACTTGAAAAACTTGTAAAAATTAAATAAAAGAATAAAATAACAAGGAATCTCATAAGTGAATCCAATAAAACATTTTACATGCTAAAAATATGCATTAATTTTTGGAAAACAAACATTCATACTTCTCATTCCAAAATTAAGGAAACACCATTTCAATGTATCAATGTCAAGAAAGAAAACAATATCTCCCAATCCTTTATCACAATTTTTTAAAGTACATAATGGGATGATACATTTAAATCATCTATTAGAATGTCTTTAAAAAACTTAGTGGGAACAATTGTATGACCTCTCTAATTTTTATTTAGTTTCTAATGTAGATAATACTATATATAAGATTGGACAATAAAGAGGTGTCAATTGTGTTTGGCTTCCATTTCCTGTCCAAACAACTTGATTAAAGTTATAATTCTTCTGCATCCTTTTTCCATACATGAATTTGGATGAACTAATCTAGTTTAACACTTTGTTCAATATATCTATTTACTTGTAGTATCTCAATATTAATTCTAGCTCTAGAAATAAATATTATGTAGTTCACTATTGTAGAATCATCAGGTTTGACAAATAACATATCTCTATTTCAAACATCTTGATCTAGATCAAATGAATTTTTTATTATTTTGCTTCTCGAACCAACATATGTATCTATAGATGCCACTCTAAAATCATGTGCCCTATCATGAACCATTTTATGTAGATCACTATGTAGGGGTATTATGTGGTGAGTTCTAGGCCAAGATTCTTCTGTATATTCAACTTCATTAGGTAACATGTCTTCTTTCATTGTGTCATAGATATTTTGGAATTGATATGCTATATCCTTGGACTTAATATTTATGGTCAAACTAAATTCATGGAATTAATTTACATACTTAATTAGTTATCTTTTTTTTTTTCTCTATTTTTTATACTTCTATATGAAACTTTTTCAATAATGGAATCTTGTAAATGTTCTCCAGTTTTCAAGTATTTGAATTTTTTTTCATTGTACTACCTTCTAGAAATTTGGCTCATGATTTTTTCCCATAATTTAATCAATGGCCAGGTGGGGGGACCCATTATATCTCTTATAGAGTTTTTAAAACACATAATGAGATGACTTTTCTCCATGTGAAGAGGACAATAATAACCTTTTATCAAGCTTACTATTATGTTTATCTAGTATCTATTAATATAGTCTTTTAAATCTACTACTTCTTCAATCAAATATGGCATGATTTTAATTGTATTTTAACATGTCCTATAATTATCCATCATTTATTCCACACTCCATACATCTTTCCTCTTTATATACTAGTAAAGATATGATCTGTGAACTAGTTTTAATGTCCATATAAAGTTAATTGAAGATAGAAAGACCATGGGACTTCTAATGTCATGATGTGACTATTTTTTAAAGTTAGATAGATATGATTTATTTGTTATAAGTACAACTAATTACTAATAAGTCTAATTAATTATTGAAAAAACCTAATTTATTTTTGATAGCTTCAATAAATTGGACTACTAATTATTTTTGATCCTCTTAAATAATTTGGAATTATTACAAATTCATTTGATAGATGTGATTTATTTTTAATAAGTCCAACTAATTCTTAATGACGTTTAATTTATTTATGATAGTTTTAAAAATTAGACTAATAATTATTTATGATTTTTTAAATAATTTGGACTTATTATAAATACATTTGATAGATGTGATTTTTTTTAATAAGTAAAACTAAATATTGATATAATCCAATTTATTTATGATAGTTTTCAAAATTATGAATAGTATTTTTTTTAATTATTTTAAATAATTTTGAATTATAAAAAATACATTACATGAATGTGATTTATTCGTAATAAGTCCAACTAATTCTAGAATAATAGAATCAAGGTTGATGTTTCAGATTGTGAATGGAGTTTAAAACCATGGGAGTTGATAAATTATACATTAAAACCATCATAGGAGTTTTTTGAATGGATAAATATGAGAGAAATAAGAGGGAAAAGTTTTCATGCATGAAATTTAAGGGCTAGGCAATTATTTGGTGGGATCACCTAAAAAAATAAAGACTAAAAAGTTAAAGAGAAGATCAACTCATGGAAAAAAATGGAGAAGAAGATGATGGAGAAATTTATTCCTGTATGGATTATGCACAAAACATATACATAATATTATAAAATTTGAGGCATACCGATCACAATATATAATAGTATACAAATGAGTTTTACAATCTTTCCATATGAGTGGATCATAATGAAATAGAAGATCATATGGTTGTAAGGTATATAAATGGTTATGAAATAGAAGATCAGATGGTTGTAAGGTATGTAAATGGTTTTAAGTTTTCTATTCAATATGAACTAAGCATACATAAAATAATTTACAAGGAGAAAGATTATCAACTATTTTTGAAGGAAGAAGGAAAAATAGACATAACTTCAAAAGAATGACTATTGGATTGATAAGAGGACAATCCCATCCAATAAGTGGATGAGGTGGATTTAATAAAAATAGAGGTCAGTTTAATACCACTATAGGAGAATCAACACTTGTTATAGAAAGATAAAAAGATAATAGACAAGGATTTCCATACCAACAAAAAGGAAAAATATTTCATAAAGGATGGCTACCAAATCAACATAGGTATTATGTTTTTTACCGATGTGTAGAAGAATTCCATAAATCATTTGAGTTTCCACACTACCATTATCAATAAAGGAGCTAAAAGGATCACTTAAGAGTGAATTTATTTCAAAATAAAATAAAAGAGAAGATTACTAAAGTTGTAGTATCAAATATTGGATAAGATCTCATGATGAGAAGAATAATGAATTCTCCAAGGAAAGAACATGTGAAGAATAAATAAGGTGGTAATGGATGAGTATGAACAAATATATTCATAACAAACTATATTTTTAGGAGGTATGATATGATAAGTAATTATAGATGATGGTAGTTGTAAAAATATGGTTTCAAAGGACATGATTGAGAAACTAGGTTTTTAGTGTGAATAACATCCTAATACTTATCTAATTACATGGTTTAAAAAAGGTAATGAAGTCACCATAGATAAAAATTTATTAATCATGTTTTCTATAGTTAAAATTTATAAGGATGAGATATGGTGTAATGTTATACTAATGGATTCATGCCTTGTATTATTGAGAAGGCCTTGGCAATTGAATATAAAACTAATTCATAATGTATCAAAGAACATGTATAGTTTTTGGAAAGGTGGTATGAAGGTAGTTTTGTACCCTCTTAAATAAGAATGATAGGGTAAAATCATGTTGACTATAAAAGAATTTATCAACGAGATGAATGTGATATGTTTTTGTTATGTGTAGTCATATAAAATATTAAAATTGGTAGCTTGAGTGTGGCTTATGATGCCCAACCCATAGGTCCCTCTTGCATGCTCTCTTAACCCTTTTAACACCTTTTTTGATGATTTTAAATCATTTGTAAACTTTTGAGGCCTAATTTCAACTCAACAAGACCCTATTTACCATTCTTATTCCATCCCCATTAGTACCAAACCTATATGATTGGAGTGTTGGGGTTGGACTATAGTGCTAGACCATAAGGTGCCCCATTTATAATGCTCCTATCCAATCACATTTTGGGTCAAAATGACCATTTTATCCTTATTCCTCTTCTTCATTATGTCAGCCTAGTGAAAATGAATTTAACCCTTGACCAATAGATCTCTATAAAATACCATTCAAATTTTATTTATAAGGGTTTAGAAAATATTACAAAATAAATCAAGAATACAAGAAATACCACTAAGGCAAATTTCCCTATTCTCTATATAAAGGCACCAATATATTTAAACCCTCATACCAGTCCATAGACACATTAAGCACACCCAATTTAAGATTTTTACATTTGCATAACATTATTTCACAAAGCACATGAAATGGGAGAATTACATATGTCCTGATCTCTTTTTAGAGTATTGGTATATAGGCAACATGCGCACACAAGGGGTGTAGATACATGTTCAGTGAATGTTACACAAACTAAACCCTTATTTATCAAGTTTCATTAAATTACAATGAAAGTATAGGGTTTGAAGAATAAATATTTTCTACTAAGAGATTTTTTGTCATTCAAGATCCAAAAAATTATAAGCAAGTTCACATAAGGACAATGGATAAAACATTAAAAACAAAGATCTTTGTGACCAACTTGGATAATAGAAGTAGGACTTGGACTATAGTGCCTGACCCTAAAGTGTCCCATTTTTTATGCTCTTATCCTTTCATCGAACCAATCCCAAATCTAAGTTCATGACACTGTCCCTATCCTGCATAGTCAAAATCAACCTCTATGTTAGTCTTATCAACATAGTTTTAATCTATGTTACATTTCTCCTCTTTTATTAATATTTTTATAAAGCTATGATGGTAAAATAAATTATGAAAACTAGTAGTATATTATTAAAATATTATGTACTGATTTAGTCAACTCAGACCTTTAACTAAATTAGGAATAAAAATCCAATATTCCAAAAAAAGTTAAATCAGTTGGTGAACTTGACTTACTTCATTTGTGCATAAAAACCCTATAAACCCTAGGGTAAATTCCTTGCTAGTTTTTCCAATAATTTTCTAAAATTTTAAGTGTATATTTAAATAAAAAATTCACTCAAATTTTTTAAATTTCATAGTAAATTTAAAAAAAAAGTATTTCTTCAAAACCCTAGTTGCATATACTAGTTCCCTTTAAATGAATAATTTTCCAATTTTTTTTTACCTACATATTTAAATGATAAATTCACATTAAATTTTAAAATTCATTATTAATTTTAAAAATATCATTTTTCAAAACCCTAGTTTTATATATTAGGTCCCATTACTTTTGAGGTATCACCTTACATATTTGTTAGCTTCATATCATTTTTATGGATTCTCTAGTTTTTTATTAGGACTTTACATTTACTATATTTAGTAATTTCATTTAATAGCACTTTGATTATTATAAATTATTACAAAAAATTAAATCAATTTACAATTTGTTTTCCTACTTTAATAATGGCATAATACACCTATTCTGATGAAACTGATAAAAGGGAACTTCAATAACTCTTAACTAAACACCCTAACATGAAAGATATGATTAAAATACTACAAGAAGAGCAAAAAAAATCAAAAAATGGTAAATCCTCTCAAACCATAGAGTAACCAATTTCACATGACACTACAGGGGTAACTATGTCTCAAAAACCCCCTATAGTAGCCCAACCTTTCCTTATGCCACCACCAGCTATGACTAGTACATCTTTGTCTCCTAATATGGAAACCCTTATGCAAGAGATGAAATATCTTCAATTCAAGGTGCTACATCTTGAGCAAGGTGCCTCTAGACCTACATAGGCCTTGGATTCTTTTGCTTTACTTCATACACTACTGACACATCATATTTATTTTACACCATTTCCACTAGATTCTGTTCGACCCAATCTCATTGTATATGACGGTAATGGTGATCCAAAGACATAATTGAGATATTTTCACATAGCATGCTTGGACTATGTGACAAATGACTAGCTACTAACTATGCTATTTCTATGGAGTCTAAAGGATTATGCTTTACAATGGTTCTATAGTCTATCAAATCAATTGATCAATACATTCAATCCTTTAAATAACATGTTACTATCTCATCTCAACATTAAAATTAGTGATAAGGTTTCTTATTCTCAAGTTATACAATAGAAACAAAGGTCAAATGATCATCTCATAGATTATGTTCTTCTATATAAGACTATCTTGACTAAGATGACTAGCCCTATCACTGATCAAGAGTTACAAGATCTCTTCAAACATAATATTTTTCCAACCTTGCATGAATCAATAATGTTCAAAAGGTTCTCTTCCCTCACTGAGTTGTGTCACACACTAAAAGAAAGGGAATTCAAATTAATTTGAATGGAAAAACTCAAGTACATAAATATATCAAAAATAATAAATAAGAGTAACAACAAAGTCCCATACAAATTCAAGGTTTAATTATAGAAAGTGTCAAAATCAATCTATAGTTAATGTAGTTTTAGAGCCTCCTTAGTGAGAGGTTTTATCAGTGTTTTCTCAGTGAACTTCTACCAATATACCAATATCTCCTACTAGAGTTTTACAAGAGTTATTGGAATGTAATATCATATCTCTCCCTTTTATTTGATAAATTGACCCAACAAAGCCTCTTCCATGAGGATATGATCAAATTGAATTTTGTAATTTTCACAAGGCACTAGGCCATATAATAAATAAATGCATCAATTTAAAACATAAGATACAAGACTTGATAGATGATAACCTTATTGATCCTAGCACTTTAGTTGAGCCTCTTCAAGCAAAGCAAACGTAGAACAAATATTTGAAAATATTTTTAGATCCTTTTTCATAGCATTCTAAACAAGGGATATGGGATATATTATGTGTTCACTATACATATCATGCACATACTCCACCAGATACATACTAGGCACCTTCAGTTGAGTCACATCCTTTGAGTAATATGATTGGTGTGTAAAATTCTAGAGTTCCAACTAGACCTTCGATCTCTTTCTCAGAGAAGTAGATAGTTGAGGATGACTTGCATTATCATGCACTCTTTATTAGAGCTTACATTCATAATAATCATATTCATAGTGTTTTCATAGATAATGGATCTAGTGTAAACATGTACACTATGAAATTATTGCAGAATCTATGATATTCAAAGTAGGATATTAACCTAATGGACATAATTATAAGTAGATTCAATGGTCACATATATATTTTATTAGGTGAGATTGTAATTCCTCTATAGGGTGGTCTAACACATGTTACCACACTAGTTACTATTGTTCCTAGTGTAGGAGTTTCTGATAGATTACTTGGTTGACCATGGATTCAAAAAATTTGAGCAGTACCTTCTATATTTCATAGATGTATGAAATTTATTCATGTTAATTAAGTTTTTACATTTGGTGGAATTCTATATGAGTTAACATTCCTCACTTCTGATCCATATTCTACTTTGTAGTTACTAGTTTTAAATTTTCCACTAGTTATAGTTATTCTTTTATTTTAGATTCAGACACAGTCGAGGCCTTCATCACTAGCATAGAGATTTCATACACCTTAATAGAGTCCTCTTTTAAAGTAACCATAGTTTTCAGACATTGGATAGTTACCAGCTATAGTGTTCACACCCTGAGCATTATCATTGAGGTCCCATGCCTCTACACATAGATCACATGTTTAGAGAGATTCTCTTACTACCAGATGGGTCCCCGAGAGCCCTACAGTTGCATCCACTTCTCAAATTTTTAGGAAGAACCCATAGTCATTTTCCACTATAGATATTTTAGATTATTTACAACATATATAGCTTTTAGAACCATAGTCTCAGTGTTTCCATCATTCTTCATGATCACACATGATCCCTCTCCTTGATATAGGACACCAAGATAGGGAGTCTTGTAGGAGACTCATAAGTTAGTATAATTTATTTTAATTCTTATTTGTATATAGTTTCCTTTCCTTTCAATTACTTATGCATAGTTTTTTTTGCTTACTTATACATAACTTCTTAGTATTTCTTGTACATAGTCTCCTCAAGAGTAATTCTACATAGTTTATATATCAAAAATACAAACAACATTCTAATATATAAAAATTCCAAAAACATTAAAATATGTCAAAATACCAAAAACAATATAACATTTTAAAATATAAAAACATTCAAATAATTTAAAAATTCAAAAACATTTCAATTATATGCATTCTCAATACTTTACATTTCTACTACCATTCTAGAATTACATTCTACTATTCTATGCTATTGTTTGTCAGTTTATCTACATTACCATGCTTCACTTGATCTTCTTTGAGTGTGTGGAGTGACATCTATATCTTTGATTTCTTCACCCTACTCATTGAGGGGGAATCCTACTTCTATATTTGAGACATAAATCAATATATCTACCCCTTGGGGGCATATTATACATGACTACACCATCCAGGTCATGCCATTCCTACACCACACACTCTATTTATAATGTTGATGTATATTACTTACTAGCTTACATAGATTACTCAATCGACACACACTAGTATATATCACTTATATATTTCTTAGCATAAACCTAGTCTTGTACTACATGTCTTGCATAATTTCACTTCTTTATTCAATTAGTTAGATGTGATTATATTTCTAATATTCACATGATTTCCTTTCTTTCTTTCTTTGTGTAGCTAGATATGATTACATTTTTCAGTTACTGTTATATCTCTTATGTGTGCCTTAGGACATTTGCCAATATCATTTGCTTTCATTGTTTTGTGCCTTAGGACATTTTCTAATGTACTTTTCTTGTAATCTCCTATGTGCTTGTGGACCTTGTGCCAACCTTGCTTGTTTCAATTATATGTGTATGTGGAATTTGAACATGCCTTGTATGTTTGCTTTCTAATTTGAGTGACATCTGCAATTTCCCTTATTTTCTTGCCCCCTTGGCCACTCTTGTATGTTTCTTGCTTATTTTATTGAGTGTTTGTTATTTGATTTCTTCTCAATTATTTTCAATGTCATGATCCACATCATGCATTATCTTACTTTCATGGATTCCATGATGGACATTATGCTCCATCCATCCTTGACAACTAATAACTAAAAACCTAATATTAAGAACTAACAGCTAATAACTAATATTTATAGTTTTATTTCAATACATTACAGTTGAAATTATATTATTATATCTATCTAGGTATACCTCTATTGATCTAACAATCTCTAATACAAACTATGCTATATGTTGAGACATATTTTTTATTATCATTGTTATATCATGTATTTCATAACATAAAACACTTGTAGGGCTCTTTCCTCTAAGACAAATCATTATAGGGTCTTCATTCCTACCTTAAGAAGAGGGATTAATAAATAGGGGTTTTGTCATAGAGATTAGAGATCCTACCAGTCAAAACATTAGTTTTTAAAACACTTAGAATAATAATCAGAGGTTAAAGCAGGCAAAGTAGACTAGAAAATAGTGATGATTATAGAATAGACATCAGTTTTAGTAAAGGACAATAGTGGTAGACATGGAAAATAGTGCTAGACACCAAGGTGTCTTATTTTTGATGCTCTTATCCAAATAGTAAAAAACCCAAACTTTTTAGAAATAGGCTAAAAGGTCAACTCAACTAAAGTTTTGTCAAATATATATCAATCTAGATTCAACAATTTTAGTACAATTTTTCTCAAAGAATCTAGATATAGAGGGCATCATGCGTGGCATGATGGCTCTCACTTCCAATTTTAGATTGGGTAGTTAGTATAACTTTCATATCATAATTCATGTTATAGACACCAGTGATTAGGGTTAATGTGCATGGCACATTTAACTTATTTTCTTTTTGAGTTCAATATGTTACCCAGGCATTCTCAGTAGTTGCATGCCTTATTATATATATAGGTGGTTGGCATCATTTTAGACTGGCTACCCTACAAATCTAACCTCCATGTTCTTAAGTAGCTTCCACAAAAGCCTAGTTTGTAGTTTTGGAGTGACTTTCATACAAGCCTAATCTCCTCCTTCCAAAGTGGTCAAGATTAGCTTAGTTTCTAGCACACATTTAGCTATTCATGCTACATTGTCAAATTATAGATCACTCATAAGATTTAGTAGCCATCTCATATGACACACATTCATATCGATATTAGTTTATAGTTTCACTTAATGGAGCATTAATGCAACTGAAAGGGGTAAAAATTTATTTAAAGAACCCAAAAATGGGAAATTACATACCCATGTCCTGCTCAAGAAGTTGAGTCAGAGCAAGGGCTAACATATCAGGGAGCATCTGTCGATCTTGAATACACCAATTCGGCCCATTCTTTGAGGCCCATTTAGCTAACCCATCAGCAACCCCATTCCACTCCCGGGGAATGTGCTTAAAAGAGATACACACAAAAGAAGCTCTCATCTGACAAATCTATTTAATCATCATGGCCAGTTGCCAATCAATACTATCGACATTACCATTATTCAATAGATTAATAATTACTTATGAGTTAGACTCACAGATAACATTAAGAAGGCCCTGTCTACAACACGATTGAACTGCCTCCAAAATCACAGAAACCTCCATCAGATTATTGGTATGGAGACCTTTGTAAATGGAGAATAAGAAAAGAATCGAACAATTGATATCTTTGCCCATGCCTCCAATCCCAGCTGGCCTGGGATTGCCTTTGGATGAGCCATCCACATTAATTTTAATACACCCCTCCATGGGAGGAGACCAATGTCCCAGGTGACTGATCGGGTGCACCTGCTATCTGTTCCTGAGAGTGGGGTTCACATAGTGAAGAGAAGAAATAGTGGTGGGAAAAATAAGGGAAAGATGCTTAATAATATTGGTCGCAGTAGGGTCAATTTCTGCTGTATGATCACACTTAACGTGAAGAGTTTCCTGAATAACAGTTAGGACTTTCAGCCACACCTTCCTTGGACCAACACTTGCCTCATGAAAAATCCTTCCATTTCATTAAATCTAGATATTCCAGAGAATAAACACTAGACCAATTACCCACGTAGTCTATAGGATAGACGCCTTGGTAAGAGGTCGACCAAGGCGCTACCAGAATTCAGTCAAGGAGGAGACATACCAACAGGGGCAGCCCCATGGTGCCCACCACAGGTGCCATAATTTTATAGCAAAGGAGCATTGAAAGAACATATGCACCCCATTTTCTTCACTGTCATGGTAGAGAATGCAAATTGAAGGCCCCTGAAATCCTCTTCTACAAAGATTATCCCAGGTCAGACATCGGCTATAAGTGAGCGTCCAAAGAAAGAAATTACATTTCGACCAGGAAGCTGAGTTCCAGATTTTATTTCCCCATTCAAAAACCATCTCTCCAAAACAATTCTTAGTGAGTTCCTGATAGCCTGAAGAGACAGAGTACTGTCCATTCCCTTCACCCCCAAGCCAGGATATCACTCTCCATCAGGGAGCTACAAACTCTACCAGTAAGGACCTGAGATAACTCTTGTCGGATCTCCATAGTCCCTCCTTACAGTGAATCTGACTCATTCTCCCATTTGTAAGCAATGATAGGCCCCAAGCTATAAGCTTCTTTATAATGATCAACTGTGGTCCATCTAGCACTGAGAAAGGATTCCCACAAATGCTGAAACTGTGGATGGGAGGAACGGAGAGGAGGAGCTCCATTTCAAGAAACTTCCTAAAAAAGCACATCTAATCCTCTATTATAGATCCAAAAGAGGCTGGCCTGCACTAGTTGTGCTCCAAGTTTAAGGGTGTTCCACACCATAGACCCTCTCCCCTCAATAGGCATCATGGGAATCTCAGACGAGATGATCCCTGGGCAATACTTCAGTGACAGGATGCGAGCCCAAAGGTGGGATTGGTTGGTACACCACCGCCAATATAGTTTAGTTGCTAAAGCCTGACTAGAAAAAATAGCCGATCTCAGCGCAAGTCCACCATCCTTCTTTGGGTGGTAGATAGTGTTCCAATTAACTAAACTCCATTTTGAATTCTTAAGATTGCCACTCCACAAAAATTGCCAAGATAGAGCATCATATTCCCTGAGAAAATACATCAGGGCAACCTGGACCATACTGTGATAAATGGGAAATGCTTGAATCATGGATTACAAAAGAGTCACCCTCCCTGCAGTCATGAGCCAGTGATGGGTCCAATGATTAACCCTCTGCCTCAGTTTATCCAGTACATTCTACCAGAAGAGTCTAGGATGCCTGCCAACCACAATGGCAATCCCCAAGTAAATCACCAGAAGAGACTGCATCTAAAAACGAAGAATAGCTGTAATCCTTTACTGGATAGCCTCTGCAGTATTAAATAAAAAGATGGAAGATTTGTGCTTGTTGATTTTATGACCAGAAGCCATTAAATAGACAACCAAGGTGTTCCAAAAAGCTTGCGCCTCCCTAATCTAGGCCTTACCAGCTAGGATGGTGTCATCCACAAATTGGAGATGAGTTAGCTTAGCTAACCCATTTCCCCACTTCTATCCTTGAATCACATTTTGTGAGGCATGAAGCTTGATAAAGTGGCCCAGCCCCTCAGTAAGAATAATAAACAAATATGGAGAGATCAGATCACCCTGTTGGAGGCCTCTAGAGGCCCCAAAAAGCTTGGAAGGCTCCCCATTGATGAGGACTGAGTAAGAGGGCATAGTAACATAGCTAAGCACCCATTTTACCCAGTCCTACCCAAAGCCAAATGCCAGAAGAATTTTTTGCAAAAATCTCCTATCAACTCTATCATAAGCCTTAGCCAAGTCAAGCTTTATAAACATAGCCCTCCCCTGGGAAGTAGACATAGAGTGGATTGATTTCAAAGCAATCACCACTCCATCTAGTATTTGCCTCCCTGCTACGAAGCCCCCTTGTTCCTTAGAAATGATCACGGGGAGCCAAGCTTTAAGCCATTCTGTAATGAGCTTAGTGATAATTTTGTAGACCATATTGCAGAGTGTAATGGGCCTAAACTGGTCCATCTGATTAACCTATTTCTCTTTTGGGATCAGCACTAGGAACGTAGCATTAAAATCTCTAAGCATTTCCTTGTTGAGGAAAGACTCCTGCACAACCTCCACGAAGTCCTGGCTAATAATGCTCCAGAATTCTTGAAAAAATTTGACTAGAAAACCATCCAGGCTTGGTGCTTTACCTCTGTGCATGCTAAACACTACTCACTCAACTTCCTCCTTATCAATCAGCCTCAAAAGTGCTTCATTCATCTCTGGCATGATGAGAGGGGGTATGCAGCCCAAGACCTCACTCTCCTTCAGTTTAGTAGCAAGTGGAGCCCCAAAAAGGAGCACAGAGTAAAATCTTACCGCTTCCACAAAAATATCAGAAGGGGAAGTAACTCGGGTTCCATCTACCATCACCAAAGAAGATATAACATTCTTATTGCACCTCGCCTGGACTAACTTGTGAAAGAAAGCTATGTTCCTGTCACCCTCCTGAAGCTAGTCAATATGAGCCTTTTGTTTCAAAAAGATCTCTTCTCAGAGTTCCCATTCTGCCAGGTCATTCAAAGCCAAAAATTTAGCCTTATGAAGATCATCCGTCAAACCAAAATCAAGAATTTGTCTGGTGACAATGTTCAACCGCTCTTGCACCTTCTTTTTCATAACATGAAGATTCCCAAAATTGTTTCTATTCCAATCCTGCAACTTTCACTTCACAAACTAAAGATTCTTGGAAAAGGTGAACATGGCAGTGCCATAAGCAGGTCCTCCCTGCCTCCACCAGCTAGTCATGTGGCTTTGAAGAGAAGAATCCTAAAGCCACATTAGCTAAAACTTGAAGGGAGGTTTCTTGGGCCTGGGGATAAAACTGGTAGTCAACTTGATAGACCAGTGATTAGACCTAAGCCAATCCAAGATTTCAAAATCCAAAGAGAAAGCACTAGAAAGCCAATAACAAGACACTAAGAATCTATCTAAGCGCTCAGAAATAGCATCCTTACCTAATCTTCTATTGTTCCAGGTGAAGAGCCCATTGCTAGGTTTGATGTCCATTAGGTGCAGCCTATCCATATTATATCTAAGAAGCTCAGAGGAAGGCTCTAGACATGTTAGCCCTCCCCTTTTCTCCTCCAAGCTAAGTATAGCATTAAAATCTCCATCCACGATCCGAGGCAGATAGGGAAAATAGCTCCAAACATACCGTACATGTTCTGAGATATTTTGTTGTCCATAGTTATCCCCAGGAGCATAGACATTAGTGACAAGGATTAGCTCTCCACATTCCAGAGCAACAACAACCATAGAGAGCACTGAGGAGCTAGCCATCCACTGGAGAGGCGTGATCTTCCCTAGATCCCAACAGATTGCTACACCCCCTACACTACCCATAGTGCCCACACACTGACATTGCCCCTTGGCCCAAAACTTTGGCATACAATTGAACATATCATCAACAGGGAGCTTGGTCTCTTGAAGACAAAGGATATCTGGAGATAACTCCCTAACTAACTTCTTCATAGCTTTTTGTTTGGAGGAGCTATGCAATCCATTTACATTCCATGACAGAACTATCATTGGATGGATTGGGTGAGTGTTCATCTAGGGTCTTCACCACCCCTGATTTGACCAATAAGTCCCCTGTATGTTGGATTTTCTCATGATCGTTTCTTTGCCTTGCTTTAGCCAGGGTGGTGAAAGAGACTTTTTTGAGTGGTCTCTGCAATACACCCAACGCTGGCAATGACCCCTTACCTTTCCAAGAGGTAGCCTTGTCTTTCACCAAGTCTACCCAACTGGTATCCTTAGTATGCTACTCTGATAACACAACCAATGTGCCCTCTTTTGAAGCTGTCTCAAGCTCTCTATTCATCTGAATCACCATGTCTTGGGGCTCGATGGGGAGGGAGCACTTTTCTCCACCCTCTGAGGGACCATCCAGCTCCTCCAGTGGAATGCCATCCTCAATTGCCATGCTATCCAAGGTATCAAAATTGTTAAATCCCCCCTCAGTGGGTCTATCTTGGTTCCTGCACTTCTGCCCATGGCACTTCACACAGTGTCAGACTTGGGTGAAACCTTCTGAATCAGGTCCATGGAAATCAGGTTGACCATGAGACGGGTTTTTAACATTCGAGTGGGATTGACCTTTTGACACATTATCTGGAGTGGGCTTTGATGAGCCCATTTGGGCCAGATGGCCTGACACCGTACTTCTATTAGACTCCATTCCAGTGGCACGCCCAGCCTGAGGGCATTGACGATGCAAGTGGCCATGAACATGACAAATTATACAATGAAAAGGTATGGCTTCGTAATCAATTTGTTAAACCCAGGAAGAGCCTCCTAGGTAGATTTCCATAGCATCTAGAAGGGGGTTATTCAAATCCATTTCAACACAAATTCAGGCAAAGGAGATGAGTTTTGTATCTAGAGACTAGTGCGCTATAGCAATTAGTGCTCCCAGAAACATAGCTATTTGACGAAGGATATCTTCTCTCCAAAATTCTAGGGGGAGTCTCGAAAGGTGGACCCATAAAGGCACACTTGTAGGGAGGTCCTTCACAAAATTGAAACTTGCATGCCAGGGTTTGATAAACAGCCCAATTCTATCATAAAAATAAGGTCCTCCTTTAAAAATTTGATTCCTGTCTGGAACAGAGGAAAAATTTACCAAGAAATAACTATTTCCAGCCAACATTATATCCATTTCTCCATCTACCTGCCAGGTACGGTGCAGCTAGGTTTCCAGGGCTGCTTGAGATATCTAAATGCCCATAAATTTGCATATCAGGGTGTGAGCAGACATATATTCAACATCTTCCTTGACAGAGTTGACTGGAATTACTAGAACAGGTCTATCTTAGGACCTAGGAAAGCAGCCGTTGATCTTAGAGATCCTGGGCTGATCATTTGCATAAAATGAAGCCTTTCCTCTAAGAATCTCCTCTTGAAAAGCTCGCGCACCTCCAAAACCCTCGCCCAGACCATCACTCTCCTTGCCTCTACTCACAGCCATCATCAATCCCACTTAATGGAGCATTAATGGATATAAAGGAATAGATAGGCTTTATATTATTAAGCTACCAACTTGGAAGGATTGGGCACATAGTCCAAATATCTATTAGCACACACATGATCACATAGCTTCACTTAGTGCATGATGATAGAGCCAAATGGAAAACATTTACATTCTTGAGACACTCTCAAGGAATTGAGCACTAATCTCCATTCACAATATTAATCTTGGTACAAAATATACATAGCATCACTTAGAATCATACACCGTCACTTAGCATCACAATAGGTTTTTTATAGGTCTACATAATCGATGAGGTGTGTTCATTCCTTTCTTTTCCTCTCTCTCTTACCTAGATTTGTACATTATTTTTTTATTTATAGTGTATCTAATAAGAACTGATCTACTTCTAATTTTATTTTGTAGATTTACACTCCATGATGTGCTTTCTTTATTCACACCCAGCATCACATAGCTTCATGGGCTTCACCCTTATAGGTAAGTTCATGTTTGCTTTCTATTTTTCCTTTATCCCAGTATTTCACTTGTTGCATCACTAGAATAAATCGGGGGTGGGGGAAATTTAGTCATATAAAATGTCAAAATTGGTAGCTTGAGTGTGAATTATGACACCCAACCCATAGGTCCCTCTTGCATGCTCTCTTGACCCTTTGAGGCACCTTTTTGTTGATTCATAGTGATCCATAGACTTTTGAGACCTAATTTTAACTCAGCTAGAGCCCACTTCTCATGTTTATTTCATCCATTAAGGTCCCAAATATATAAGATATGAGCATTGGGGTTGTAATGTAAAATTAGACCCTAGGGTGTCCTATTTCAATTGTTCTTGTCGAATCACATTTTGAGCTCAAATGACCATTTTTTGTCTATTCATCTTCTTCATTATGTCAACCTAGCATGAATGCATTGAACCCATGACCAACTGATCTCTATAAAAGCCCATTTAAAGTTCATTTATAAGGGGTTCATAACTATTACATAAATAAGTAAGAATACAAGTAAGACCACTAAGGCAAATGTCCTATTATCTACATACAACCATCCAATACAACCACCAGCATATTCAAACCCTCACACCAATCCCTATTCACCTCAAGCACACATAATTTAGAATTTTTGCATCTAAATAACACTATTTCATAAAGTACATCAAGTGGGAGAACTACATATGGTCTAATCCCTCTTATAAGTATTGGTTTATAGGAAGCATGCCAATATAAGGGGTGTGGATACACATTTAGTGCATCTTACACACACTAACACCCCTCCTCTTTCTCAAGTTCCATTCAACCATAATGAAGGTCTTGGGTTTGAAGATTAAATGTGCTCTACTAGGAGTTCTGTCAACATTTAGAATCTAAAATTTCACAAATAGGCTCACATAGAGACAATGAACAAAAAAAAACTCAGATCTCTATGATTAGTTTGGAAAATAGTGGTAGGACCTAAACTATACCATAATACCATGAGTGTCTTATTTTTGGTGCTCCTATCATTTTACTAAAGTAAATCTAGATCCTAGTTGACAAAACTATTATAGTCCTACACAACCAATATTAACCTCTATCTCAGTCGTACTAGCATAGTTCTAAGCTAAGTTACATTTATCCTCTTTTATTACTATTTTTAGAAAGGTATGAAGGTCAGATAAATTATAAAAATTAGTAGTTATATTATTATAATATTATTTAATGATTTAGTCAACTCAGACCTTTAATTTAGTTAGGAATAAAACATCAATATTCCCAAAATAGTTAAATCATCCTTTAACTAAGTTAGGATAAAGCATCCTAATCATGATCTAATTTCATGGTTTAATAAAGGCAATGAAGTTACTGTAGATAAAAATTTATTAATCATGTTTTTTACAGGTAAAATTTATAAAGATGAGATATGGTTTCATGTTATTCCAATGTCTGCATGACATGTATTATTGGGAAGGCCATGATAATTGAATATAAAAGTAGTTCCTGATGGATCAAAAAACATGTATAGTTTATAGAAAGGTGGTATGAAGGTAGTTTTGTTACCTCTTAAACAAGAATGGTAGGCTGAAAGCATGTTGACTATAGAAGAATTTATGAAAGATAAGAATATGATAGGTTCTTTTTATGCATTAGTACAAAAGAAAGAATACTCAAAAGTGGTGAAATTATTATAAGTAATAGTATTATTGAAATAATATGCATATATGATACCTTATGAGTTATCAAATGGTTTAACACCAAAGGGAGATATTCAACATCATATTTATTTTATTTCAGGATTAACCTTACCCAATCAAGTAGCTTATAAGATGAGTCTAACAAAACATACAAAACTAAATAAACATGTTACCAAACTGGTAAAAATGGGTGTTGTAATGGAGAGCATGAGGTCATGTGCAACACCATCATTACTAAATAAAATTAAAGATGGAGGGTGGAATATGTGTGTGGCTAGTAGAACAATCAATAAAATTACAATGATGTAGAGGTTTCTTATAAAAATTTTCGATGACATGATGGATGTAGGAGTATAATATTTTATCAAGATTGATCTAAGGAGTGGATACTGTCAGATTCAAATTTTTAAAGGAGATGAATGGAAAACAACATTCAAGACTAGAGATGGTTTGTATGAGTAGAAAGTGATGCCATTAGGTTTATTTTATGCACCCAAATCTTTTATGTGGGTGAAGAACATAGTGTTACAAGAATATAGTGGTAAGTTTGTGATGGTCTAATTTGATGTTATTCTAATATTCAACAAAACTAAAGAAGAACACTTAAAAAATTTGAGAATGGTATTAAAATTGACATGTTTTTTTGTTTTTTAAAATTTATAAATTTGAAGAAGTATACGTCTATGTAGAATAGTTTAATATTTTTGTGATTTTTAGTTTAACAAGATGGTGTAATAATGGATGAATGAAAATTAAATGAAATTGTTGAGTGGTCTATTCAAAATAACATCATAGAGGTAATAAGTTTCCATGGTTTGGCAACCTTTTATAGAAAGTTCATTAATAATTTTAGTAGTCTCATTGCACCAATAAAAAATGTATGAGAGGAAAATAATTTACATAGATAAAGGAAACAATAGAAGGCTTTGATTTCTTGAAGAAGAATATTATAAAAAATCCTATTTTAGTATTTCCAAATTTTATCAATGTGTTTAAGGTTGATTATGATATTTTATTAATGGCAATTGGTGTTGCGTTGAGTCAGTAAGGGAAGCCAATAACACATTTAAGTGAGTAATTGAATGAGGAGTGAATAAAGTATTTTGTGTATGACATTAAAATTCATGCCATTGTACAAGAATTAAGACATTTGAGTCATTACCTAGTGCCTAAGGAGTTTATCCTATTTAGGTATCACTGGGATTTGAAGCATGTGAAATCTCAAAAAAAGTTAAATAGTAGGCTTGAAAAGTGGGTGTCTTTATTTTAGGGTTATAATTTTGTGTTGAAGCATAAAATAGGAAAATAAAATCACGTCATTGATGTGTTTAGGAAGTGAGTGGGGTTGATAAATAATACAGTTAGTGAATTAGTTCATTTTAAATTTATTAAGGAACTATATGATACTAGTCTAGATTTTGGAAAGATATTTAAACAATGAATGAATCCATTGATAGGTGATACAAGTAATATTTATGTTCATTATATTATGTAGTATGGTTAAGTCTTCAAAGGAAAACAATTATGTATTCTAATTAGGTCTTTGAGAGACAATATTATAAGGGAATTGAATAGTGGTGGTTCTGATGGATATTTTGGTAAGGAAAAGATAATAGATTTGGTGGAAGAGAAGTATTTTTGGCTAAATATGAAGATAAATGTGATAAGATATGTTGCAAGGTGTAGGATATGTTAGGTGGCAGAATAACATGTATAAAATGTAGGTTTTTACATGCCATTATCAGTTCCAAGAGCACCATGGATAAATTTGAGCATGGATTTTGTGTTGGGATTAGCAAACACATACAGAGGTAAAGATTCAATTTTTGTTTTTGTAGATATATTTTATAACATGGCTCAATTTATTGCATGTAAGAAAATAAATGATGCTACTATAATTGAGAACTATTTTTTGAGGATATTGTAAGATTACATGGTGTTCTAAAAACCATTACATAAAATAGGGAGACAAAATTTAGATGTCCTTTTTGCAAGATTTTATGGAGGTAAATGGAAAATAATGTACAATTCATTAGTGCATACCATCCCCCAAATATATTGATAGATAGAATTTGTAAACATGAGATTGGGAAATTTATTGGCATGCATAATTGGAGAGAATCCCAAGCAATCAAACTTAGATTTACCACAAGATGAGTTTACATATAATAGTTTAATGAAAAAACCAATAAGAAAATAAGCATTTCAAATTATTTATGAGAGAAATCCTATGAGTGTTTTATATTTGTTATAATTACCAATTGTAGAATGAGTTAACAATGATGTAGAATAATTTAAATAACATATACAATAATTACATGAAGAAGTAAGAATAATGTTGAAGGAAAGTAATGAGAAGTATAAAGTAACACCAAATGTGAGAAGAAGGTTAAAAATAATTTGAAGGAGATTTAGTGATTGTTTACTTGAGGAAAGATAGAGTTTTGAAAGGCACATATAACAAGTTGAAGTATTAAAAAATTGAACCATGGAAAATTATGAATAAAAATAATGATAATGCTTATGAGGTGAGTTTACCACATAATTTTTATATCTCCCTAGTATTTAATATTTAAAATTTATATGATTTCCATGGACATTAAAATGAAGGTAAAGAAGATGAAGAAGTATACTGGTAGTAATAGGTGCCCATGAGGAAGAAAGAAAATATATTGTATGTTCTCGATAAGAATATAGTAAACATAAGGCAAAGAAATTATACTAGCTATTTTGTGCCAGTGGAAGGATTAAAATAGGAATTAAATACTCAGAATATAGAATTGAAACTAAATAACATTGATAAAATAAATGGTGGCATTACAATCAGATCAACTCATAGGAGTTGAGTTTTTTTCAACAAGAAGATAATGATGAAGTAAAAAATGAATAAAGGCCATAAATTTTATACATAGCTCCATTTGAGCTCATATTCATGCAAAAATGACTATCTTAAAATGTTGAATGCACACATAACTATACCTATCTAGTTATGGATGTTTTGATGTTTTCTATAGGGCATATGTGACCATCTTAGGGTCCTAAATTTAAATTTTACGCACACAAGGATAATGCCAAAAACATTGGATAATAAGATGTCACACACACAATTCAAGGGTCCAAAAATAATGGATGGTAAATATCACACACAAAAGACCAAGGGACATAGATTATGAATAGTAAAATACAAAATACATAATATCAAGGGCCATAAAAAATTGATAATAAATGACACACACACAATTCCAAGGTCCACACAAAATAAAAAACTAAGGACTATCCTATAATGAAAAGGAGATAACATCAGTGAAACATGAAATAAGAAGTGTAGTATACACCTTACAAGTATGTTAATGTCACAACATAATAAAGTAACATATACATGAAATATGTTAATATAGAGTGTATAATTAATATCAATACTTGTGTAATAAACCAATAGAACCAAATATGTTAAATTAAAAAGTCTTATAAATATATAACCTATATCATTGTAACATGTGGAATATATTTCCCCTATGATTGGCATGGATCATAGGTATATAAATGTTTTATAGCTATGCATGCATGTATCATGTAAATTTATATTTCATGCATGCCACTTAGGTATACAATGAAAATAATGTCCATATGAAATAGGGATATGTAACATATAAAACATGTGATAAAAACACATGCAAATAGAAATAAAAAAGCATGCCATGCTTAGGTCTTGATATTTTATTTTTGAAATGTTTGTTTTTTGTTGCTATTTTTGAAATATTTACTTAAACTAAATGCTAACCTATTTACTAATATAGGGGATGGTAATTTGAATTTGTATATAGAACATGGGAAATGTCACATGTTATGAGCTAGTGTTGTCACATATAATTGTATCTATATTTGAATATATAAAATTATCTTGTGTTTTACTATAACCCCTATCTTCATAACACAAAATATTATATCTCATGAGAAACATGAGGGTACAATGTATCCTATGAAATATGTTGTATAGTAGTAGAGACATGTGATTACATTCATTGTGGAATAAATTAAATTATCAATAATTATATTTTAGGATATGAAGTAAATACTAACTATCATAAATCATGAATGACATTTTGATGTAAGACTAATAATGTATTAAAAACTATTGTAAGGAATAACTTTAGAGGTAACACAATGTGTCCCAAGATGTTTTATCATTTTTATCAAATCCTTTAACTTTATTGGTTGTTTCTTTTAAATCCTAGTGTGTATCAAATATTATGTAAAAGTGTCATTGTGAGAGTATTTTCACTTGAACCATTATTTATCATGACACTATGAATATATGTAGCCTATATAAAATAACAAGTTAGAATTAAAATAAACTCCACAACCTCACTCTCATGAAATGATACTATAGGTCATTTTACTGATATGCTTATATAATTATACCAATAATATTGTCCAATGGGTGATCATATGTCATATGAGGAGGATTTACATTTTATGTCATATGGTCCTTGATATTACCCTTTTTTATGTTTCCAAATGAATTTTAAGGATAATATAAAATATTTTCATCTTCACATTTCCATTACATTGTGGTTTTGAATCCTTTGTCGGTGTGATAATATATATAATATTATCATCAATGAGATCTTTTGTCTTATGCCTCATCTTATAAAATGTATTTGTATAATATCCAATGCATCAATGATAGTCAAAATATGCATTGTATCATATCATCTAGGTATATCCTACTCATATAATATTATTATGGTGGAGGGAAGATAAAGTTACACTCTAGTATCTTTGATAGTTAGTTATGAAAAGGTGGAGATAACCTTGAAAAATACCTTTGTTTTAGATCAGATTGGATATGAGAAATAATACCTTATGATTATTCATTAAATATTGTATTTGATTCATTATTAGTATTATTTTATGTAACTTTGAAACATGGATTTATTTTAAACCTAGTTTATTTTGAAAATTATAGGTTTATGTAGTGGGAGAATTAAGATAGTACTTGACTTTATCCAAGAAAATAAATTTAAATTATTGATCTCTAATTATGTGGAATAATTTTTAAAATTATTTGAATTTATTTAATAAAATATACTCATGAAGAGGGAAAATGAAAATTTAAGTGAATATGTATTATAACTCATTTTTTAATATATTATTGGTCATATTGGAGAGTATGGTCTTATACTCACCCACATAGTCACTGATTTGCTCACTAGATCCTTTCTTGACTTTAAAAAATGAGCATAAATTAGTTTCTCAATTATTTTGATCAAAGAGTGTGATATAATAAGTTATTTTAAAGGGAGATTATAGAACCATTACAAATAATAGTCCTTAAGGCTACATGGAAATGACTTGGTCAAAAATTTATCATTGGATGAATAGTCTAAGTATGTTGTGTGAAAAGATATTAATTATTGATCTTCATTACCTTTACCATAATATAATGGAATATTAGGAGCTAAAAAACCTATAGATAAAACATAACCTGAAATATCCGGGGCTAGTGGATTATGAAGCAAATCATGAATTTTCATTGAATTATTATCTCTAAAATAACTTTCCTCTAACTCTAACACCTTAGCTTGTAGAGTTGAAGTATTCTTCTTGAGATATAATATAGTAGGCGATGCTGATGATGTAATATGCATAGTCATTATAATATGATCATAGATTAATTATGTAAGCATATGTATGGTAATTTTAAAGATACATTTTGTTTTACCCACACCTTGGGTGGGCATCACATGTGTATCCAAATGTTTAGATTTAGGAATAAATACAATATTAGTATTTTGATAACTTATGGTAAATTTTGTACAAATAAAAATTTGATGAATAATAGTAAAATCTCATGAATTATTGTTTGTTAGACTTGACAACCTTAGTTTTGTATGTAGATTTAGATATTATGATTAATTACACAACTTTATCAAATTTTTGAGGATTTTGACATGTTTAATTTTGAAAATTAGATAATGTATTAACTTGTTCAAGATCTAACCAATGAATTTCATTATGATTGATTATATCTTGATATTCATGATGATCTTGATTAACATGTTCCAAATTAGGAATTTTAACATAATCATATTTTTGTACAAATTCATTAATATTGGTAGCATCAAAAGATGAATAAGAATGAGAATTCATTGTATTTATTT
>JARHVA010009128.1:217500-255000 GCA_037957365.1 Torreya grandis
TGAGTAGTCTCAAAAAATTACTCAATAAATTATGGTGACATGGACTAGAATGATTTCCTTAGAAAACATATTTTATTTTTTAAGGTTAAAAAAAGATAGATAATTAATTGTATAAAGATATATATTGTAATGATAAATAATGTTTCTTATTTTTGATAATTTATGAATTAATTATACCAAATAACTTTTTTTAGTGAAAAGCATATAAGTTTGAAGGTATTAATGGAAAAAAATTCACATAGTTTAATCAAAAGGATAATACTATGTACATTGCTAATGCGTCTTACCATATTAACCTTGAATGAATATAATTGATAATATTTTGAGATGTAAATAAGAAAGAATAATTAATTAATATTTTAAATTTAAATAACACTATTATGAGTGATGTGAATTTGTTAACAACATACAAGTAAACTAGTTATTATGCTAAACTATTATAAGCATATATGGATTAGATAAGAAGGATTTCAGTTATTAGTATATATTAAAATTAAAAAAAAAAAATGATCTACTTATAAACTATCTGTTTGTTATAATAATTATACTATTTTAGTGAAAAATTATATACATAATTATAATATTGACAAAATCTGGTATGAAAGCATGAAGTGTGGTATAATAGGTGGGTTGAGGAGGCAAGAAATAAAAGTGGGGTGAAAGATTAAAGTCGTATATGTTAATAATTTTTTGTTTTCATGTAAATTCATAAGTGATACATTTCCTTTTCTTATATTTCCTACGAATATCAGATAAATGTCTAGAGGAGACCTGCTAGGAAAAGGTGGAAGAAGAGGAACCAAAAAAATCTCAAAAATATGTTAGACTTCATTATTTGTAAAACTCTAAATCACTTTGAAAGTATTAATAATAGGAGGTAATTTTTTTATGTTTTTTCTTATATTCATCTATTTATACACATATAATTTTGGAGAATCAATATATATGTAAGTATATTTATTTAAAATCAATTGAGACATGTGTTCAGTTGTCTATAAAAAATTACGTAGTCATTCAATCCAAAACAAATTGGATTCCATTCAGGAAAAGTGTGTGACATTCCACACAAGTAAACATACCTTTGGCAAGTCCAACAAAGGTGCAATTCTAAAAATAATAATAGGATGAAAGTCCACCACAATTTTATATTTTCTAAAGCATAGAGACTATATCAGTGAAAAATATTGTAAACACATCCAACACATTATTTAAAGGGAGAAGAAGGCCAATTTTATATTATTGAAAGTGACTAGATTGGTGAAAATAATTGCAAAGACATCCAATATATTGTGCTCATAAGGCAGAGGTCAAATCAAGTGAGTCACACCATCATGTCACATATGTATAAATCAAATATTTTATTGCTAAGTTTTATTAATTATGTTTTCATAATAAAAAATAGGGAATTAAATATTTATTTTTTATTTTTTGTATAATTTTATTAAATTTTTATTATTTTTATTAAAATTTATAATTAAATTTTAATTAATTTCCATACAACTAAATTGAGTCATATTAATTTTATATCTAAAAAATGGTAGTGACTCATAAGTCTAAAATTTGTCAATATGTGATTGATAGCATTATAAAGTACTTCCTGAAAGGATTTTCATACAATTTTCAAAAATTTTAAAATTTAATTATTCTACCAAAGATATGTCTATAATGAAATTAATTTGATATTTAAAGTTCCAACTGAATTTTTTTCAAAAATTTGGAAAGTAAACTAAAATATTACTATGAAAAACCCCTTTAAATTATTTTATCACAATTACTGCAAAACTCTAAAAGAAATTATTTATCAAAAATATGCAATTCAAGTCACTATTAAAAAACTTAGTATAAATTAATAAACTACTGTTCAAATGACAAATATACAAAAACTAAAAAATGGCTCCTTGATCTAAACTAGGGCACAAATGAAAGTATTTATAATTTTTTATCTGATAAGTGATATTTTTAAAACCATCATTCCCACAATATATATCTCATATGTTGGAAGACAAACCATGAACTAAAGGATTCTTTGTATGATACATTCACACATGCCTCATCCAACAAAAAGAAGCCAACACTACATCAATTGCTGTAAGGACTTAAGGACAAGCCATAATTCACGTCTTTTAAAGAATAAGCCTTCTAAATAGTATAAAAAAGATAAAATTTATGATGAAAATAATAAGTTAGATGAGGAGTTTGTTTATATTACACAAACTAGTGACTTGTGTTCTAGTTGTATCATTTGTAAATAACAAAGTCCATTTTGATAGTAGTATATATCCATGAACTAGTTCATTGGATCTGTGCACACTGTTCTCTTCACTCTTAGTGTCAATGGATACAATTATTTTATTCTCTTTTTTAATGATTACTCATGAAAGATGTGGCTATAGTGCTTAAAGACCAAGGGATAAGTTATCCAAGTATTCAATGAGCTCAGATTTTTTAGGGAGCAAGAATCATGTCATCACATGAATATCCTTTACTTAGATTGAAGGAGGAATACACTAGCAATGAATAACCCATGTTGAAATTCTAACATAAAGTAAAACATGTCAAAATCTCCACAGAAAATTCTATTAAAAATTATTTAAAACTAATCTATATACAACGTAGTTTAAAATTTTAACATTTTTAACGTATGCTAATATCCAAAAGTGGACCAAATATACTAGCATGAATTTCTAATGCATTGAGATGCCATTAGAGATGAAGTCCTAGTAAAAGAAGCTCCTGTCATCTAGGTGTCATTATAGGAATATAAAAAATAATTAAATTGAATGTTTGACTTTTTTTAATTTATTTTTTTTATTTAGCATGTTGGAATGGAGAGAAAAATAAAATTTGAATATATTTAAAATAATATTAAAAAAAACTCTTTATCCAATATTTAAAAATGGTTTAAATATATTATACATTGATTTACAATTTCTTGAAATAGTGACATATCATAACATATTTTATTATTATAAAATTAAAATTTACAATTAATAAATAATATTATACCAACTAAATACAAAATCAAATATAAAGCATTATATGTTCAAAATGTATGACACTTCTCTCAATCCTCTTTTTTAAGGCAATTAAATCAACGAAGTCTACAACACTAGCGTCTATTTAAAATGCTTCAAATGATAAATTCATTTTGAATTTTACGGAGGTCTTTACAACACTAGCGTCTATTAATAAACTGCTTGGTGGAAAGAGGAGGTCTATACAGCGGGTTGGATATTCCCCTCCCTCGCCTTGGTCATCGTTAGTATTAATGCTTACTTCGGAAACATGGTTGAGTTTAATGTTGATTAAAATATACCAGAGTATTTCTGGTTCATTCAACATTAAAATATAAGTCTAGTTTTTCGAGATAAAGATCTTATCGGAATGTTTTGGCTGTGGTTTCAGAAAGCTATCTTCTTTAAAATTATTAATGATGTTAATTCCTACTTATCGGGGTTCAAATTCAAGTGCCTTCTTTCCTTATACTTCCATAAGAAAAATATTTTCCTTGCACTACTTACGTGATTAGAACCATTAAAAGGTAGGAGATGCTTGTATACATGAGAAAAGGATGATCTTAAGAAATTATAACATACAATATACATGAGAAAAATATCATAAATAAATAATAGCCACTGGAATTGGGATATCCTGGATACGATTTAAGTACATATTCAAAATCATATTAATATGTGTTTATAATGATTAACAGAGTAAATAAACGTCTCAACTAGAGTCACAGAGTAAATAAACGTCTCCAAACAGAAAGTAAGCTATGAAGACGGCAAACAAGATTGATAATCAAAGAACAAAGGCAAAAAAGCAAATCAATATGAAGGCCACAACGGAAACAAGAAACCTCAAATCAGAGCGGTCTAGGGGTGCAGGAAGGGAGTTCCTCTTGGGAGATCCAGGATTGTAGCGCCACTTGAAAGATCTGTCTCAGCCTGTTGAAACACTAACAAATGCTGAAACCTATGTCAAAGTATCTAAAAAGAGAATGCAAATTCTCCTAAGAAGTACCCTAGGGTTATAAATAAGATCGCCAAGGATGTGAGTTCAAACAACACAACAATCCTATGATCGGATTAACACCCTTAACAAACTTGGATTAGTGCTCACAAGCATCTCGATTCCCACTTGGACTTATCCTCTTCAGAGAGAGACACATTTGGACCACAAGTAACATGCCCGCCAAAAACAGGTGGTTGGCCGAGGAACAAAATTCAACAACAGCTTAGAAATCACTAAATAAAATAATGCACGAATGAATGATGCAAGCACCACCTGGAATAATGTTTTAATTCATTGTCATGAATCCACCATCTTAGAGGATTTGAAGTAGCTCGAGGTTTTGAAAAAAAATCAGTTTTTCACTAGAAGCTGGTGAAACAAGAAAAAATGCCAAATTCCCCACGACATTAATTGGGAAATTGACTGCGAGTTAAACATTTAGTAATTAAGTCCTCTCAATCTTCACATGGAGATTAATTTTCACACAACCAATCTTCATTTGGATGAAGGTTAGGATACCCAAAGTTAATTAGGAAATCTGTTGGAGAGTTGGTTTCATGTTAATTATGAGAGAACAAAATATTTAAAAAAAAAAGGTATGATATGAAGGATATGCTGAATTATTTAATTGAGCCACCACTAAGCAGTTATTGAGTCAATAGTCATTCTTAAGCCTTTGAGGAGAGCTTGACCTTGAGCCGAATTGTTCGAAGTCCATGTGATATTAAAAATGTAAGTGGATAGTATTTTACCAAGATTATCTGTCAAGATACCTCCACCCAAAGAGGTACTTGGGTTACCTTTGAATGATCCATTATAATTTATTTTAACAAAGTAATTTATTTTGGCCTTACAAAAATCCATCAACCTCTTTTTTCTTTGAGAAGGAAGGCTGAATTTGTTTCCCAATAATAACTTATTTAAGATAATATGGAAATCTTTTCCAGTTCTCTTTTTTAGGAGGCAAGACTTCTACCTTAAAAACCTCTTCAAGATGATTATCTATTTTAAAAGTGAGGATGTATCCCTAAAGAAACATATTTTCAAATATTATGTTGTTTCTCTCTCTCTGCATAAAATCCAAATGATTAGATATGGAGCCATTGCCCATATGTCTATGAATTAATCCACCACTCCTCAATCTAATTGATCAATAATTTTTTAATAGAACACATAGCTATACAAAATATGTTGATTTTATGAAAGAACTATGACTGAATTCTCCAATCAAAGTTATAATTTAGAGGATATGGTTAAAGGTTTCATTATTTTCCTTTATTAAGACCCACCAAGAGGACCCCTAAAAACAAATCCTTTGAATTCTATTCCAAAACAAATAGTTTCTCGTTATGGTAATCCACATGTTTAGGAAGCCCCCGAGGGATCTAAAACTTTTGAAATTGCCATATTGGGGGACTAATATAAGATATTAAATTATTATTGCCTTGTTTCACAGAAAATAGTACCAAAAGGGTATCCAATCCATTTAATGATATCATTTTAATCCAAACTACATATATAGTGAGAGTTCAGGAACTTATTGAAATGAATTAGAAGATCATAAGTTTTAGTAGTCATTGAAAGACTCAAACTTCACTATATTTTTTTAAATCCCCATATACATTCATTCTCATCCCATTAATGTTAAACATTAGGTCCCCACAGGTTTGATATATAATATTATAAATTTTTGAGAGGATCCACACTAAACTAGACATCCTTGCATAAATTGACAAGTTTGCCATTTTTTATTTCCCAATAGAGAGAGTTATAAATTTGAGATCCACATTTCCCAAGAGAATTCCTAATATGTGACCCATATATCCAATTCTGTATTGTAAAAATTTGGAAAAGAACCTCCAAGTTATTAAAGAAATTTCTTCATAGAAAGATACTCCAAGAGTTGTTTTTGTCCTAATAGATTATCCAAAGAAATTTATGTCCTAAAACATGATTCATCATGAAAAAAATGATACTGGATCTCAATTTTTTTTTGATAGGAAGGTGTTTTCCTATTTCATTAAGGAAAATTTATTTTACTCTATGGGACTACTCCATAGAAAACATTTCATGATATCGGTTAATCTAGACTATGCACTAACTACCACTTCTTATAATGACATAATGTAGACTAGAATTACTTGAAGGAAATTGACTTTATTATATTTTTATTACCCAATAGAGCCATTTAAAATTATAATAATATATTTTGTTTATAACGATAGAGTCCATATTATGTTAGAATTCCATTTTCAACAAGCCATCAAAGATGGGAGCTCCCAACTATTACTAGGAAGTGAACCTACTAAAAATCCAAGTATTTGCTTAATTTTGTTTTGTTTTCATAATGAAGTGTGAAGTAATAAAGTAATTTATTTTAAAATGTTAACCTCCTATCCCAAATCACATTGATAAATTCAAGTATTTTATTCAACATTATACCTTTTTCGAGTTAAACAAACCCTCCAAGAATTATACCATCCACATGTTCTGCCAATGATAAAATTTTACAATCTTAGTAATTTTGATATTATTAATGGGACTCAAATGTTTATCCTTTGAGAATGATCTACCCAATACCTCTACCACAATGCTAAACAAATAGGTTGAGATAGATTTTTCCTAATAAAGGCCCCTTCAGACATTGAGAAATCTAGTAGGGACTCTATTTATAGGTATTGAAAATGTAAGATTAGAGATGCATGATTTAACTCAATCATATCAATCCTCTAAGAATCTAAATTATTTATTGGTTTCATAATAAATTTAAATTTTACCATATCATAAGCTTTGCTTCTATCATGTTTCATGACCATATTTTTTTCCTTCTTCTACTTTATAGAGTGGATTAGCCCATGCATAATAAAAACATGATCTAATATTTGTATATTTTTTTAAAAAGCACCTTGTTATTATGAAATGAATAGAGGAATGAGGATTTAGACATGATTATCGAAGGCCTATGATGTTATTTTTAATATGGTGTTACAAAAGGATATCGTTATGAAGTTGTCTAAGGAATTCACATTGTCTTTCTTTGGGATCAAAGCAAGGAAAATGCCATAAAATATGTTCAGAAATTTTCTCAGAGATATGTATTCATTATCATATTTAAGAATATATATATATATATATATATATATATATATATATATATATATATATATATATATATATATATATATATATATTCTTAATTTCATAAAAGTTTTTTAAAAATAATAGAGGGAACCCATTAGGGCTCAAGGCTTCTTCATTGCCCATAATCAACAATGTTATCTATATTTATTCCTATGTGAAATGCCTCATCAACTATAAATTAAGATTTTAATCTATGATATTTGGGATAAAAGTCACAAATTATTGTAGATATAAGGTAAAATCAAGGTAGATATCCTTAAGGAAGTTTTAAAATGAATTTACTTCCTCATTTTACATCATATCAAAATATTTTGTGTAAATGCCATTACTTGTTTTGAGTTTCTAGATCATGTTATAATTATGGGTAGCCATAGAGGATTGGTGAAATAACTTTATGTTGTAGCCTCCTTCCTTGAGGCAACACTCTCTTGATTTTTATTTCTAAAAAATATCCTCTTTAACCAAAACTAAGTTCCACTTTACACTTGCCTCATTATTTAGGAGATCATGACCAACATGCTATAGTTCATCATGGAAAATATAGATATCTAATTATATGTTCAAATTATCTCTGAATATGTCCCTAAATAATTCCTTATTCTAAATAAATAGGTCTTATCTGAATTTTTTAGCTTGTGTGATAAAAAAAGATTTTAGTGCTACCTCTAAGGATTGGGTTCCTCCACCATTCTTTCATGATATCCATCAAATTTGAATTTTTTAACCACAAAAAGTTGAATATAAATGACAAGATAGTTAGAGAACAATATCTATTGATATAAAAGGAAAAAGACATGTATTAAGAGATTAAAACTTTAAAAATATTTGATTAGAGAATCCAATTTTTATTTAACCAATGATTAGAGGCCAAAACTATATAAATATGTTTAGTGATGTTACCTAAACTATGACTTTTATTACTATAAGTGAAGGATCCATATTTAGTTTCAATGTACCAATGATTATTTTCATTAACAAATCTTATAAAATTTTATTGGGATTGAGTATTTCTATAGATCCTACCTCTTTTGACATAATTTATTAGGACGTAATTGAAGTCAGTAGTAATAAAAAACTATTCATCATGAGAGGAGTTCATAATCAATGATATTTCATTCCACATTATATGTTTTTCAATTGGGGTACATGGATCATACACATTAAATATTAATACAGACATGTTCTCCTTTAGGCATGAGATTTTTATGTAAATATAGTTTCTCATAGAATTGATAATTGAATAAGTAATGGATGATTTCTTTGATATGAAATAGAATCCACCTGACATTACCTCAACTTAAATATCATAAGATTAAAAAAATATATATATTTAGAGCACTTTTTGTCCTATAGAAGGTGTCCTTGTGAAGAGAACATTGTAGATTTGTTGCTTTTCACCCTTGTGAGTAAGAGTAGAGCCTTTTTATTTTTGTTTTCAAAAATTAGGAGATTTTAATTTAGAGAGGACATAGTATAAGTTTATTACCTTGAATATTTCCTATTGGTATTCATGTCTCATTATCCATACTAGTACGAAAGATGACTGAAAACATCAAAACAAAACTATATGTACCCCAATGAAATAGTAAAATCAAACATAAAATTAATAAAAACATTCTAGAATTAGTAATAAGTGCAAAGATATTATATTATAACAATATCTTAATTACTGTGAATTTAGAGATAACTTGTAGAGATAAACAGTATAAAATAGATTTGGAAGGGGAGGCAAACTAAACATCAAAACTTCAAAGTGAATAGAGATAATTGTCTTGGATGCCATAAGTCGAAGGAAATTATGGGCCTACTAGATCAATCAATGTACAGTTTAGGGAACCTATGAATATTTAAATTTTAATTAAATAACCTTGTTCACCTTTTTTGTGGCTTTAAAAACCTCATTTGAGTTTCCTTAATTCTTTTTAGACCTTTGGGAAAATCATCTCCTTATATGTAACCCTAAAAACACATCATATACTAATAAGAAAATGGGGGAATCAATGAGGGTCATGTGTTATACATTGATTTTTATCAGGTCCCTATTTTGAAACAAATCTTGAAAATAATCTTTATACACTTGATCAAACACTTCATGGATTCAATTCAAATCCTATCTATCTTTTTGTATTAGCATGAAAAAGTAGCACAATGTGATAAAGCTTATTCAACAATTTTTTGGCATCAAATCAACATACTTAGTTATAATCAATGGTTGGGGTGAAGGAATTTACACTTGGGGGTTGTTCATGATGATTCCTCATTTTATCCATTATTTAGATTGTACATGGGTACCTAATCATGTCTAGTTTTTAGGATTGGTTTTCCTTAAAATTATAAACCTCATTTTGCATTTACTATAGTCCTCTCTAAGTTATACCTAAGGCTGATAGGGAGGGTGTTGGTGAAATATACTATATATACCTAATTGTTAAGCTGACTTAATTTAGTTAGCTTTTATATTTAGATTATATGTTCGAGATTATAATAGATAAGTGTACATTTAATGGTACCAATAATAAATGCAACCTTTAAGGGGGACAGTCACATGTACACATTACATGGCTAATAATAAAGTGGAATATAGTTTGTGTTTAAGTTATAACTACCTCTCACCTCTATTTATAATGTAATCTGCTTTTTGTAATTTGTTTCAAACATAATACATACTCTATTGACTACTTGTATAGTGTTTCATTTGATTATTTTGAATTATAGGGTAATAGATAATCCATTGGTTATTTTCATAGTGTTTCATTCACTTAAAGTGAATTGTACACTAAAAAGGTTCCTAACTCAACAATTATCATTTATATGAAATGTACATGAGATCAATTTAAATAACATAGTAATTCTATGAGTTTAACTATAAGACAACTAAAGTTTTCAATGGTGAATACTAGATCACACACACACACACACACACACACACACACACACACACACACACACACACACACACACACACACACACACACACACACACACACACACACACACACACACACACACACACACGCACGCACGCACACGCGCACACGCACACGCACACACGCACACACGCACACACACACACACACACACACACACACACACACACACACACACACACACACACACACACACACACACACACACACACACACACACACACACACACACACACACACACACACATACACACACATTGAGAAATATATAATGTCATGTTATTTTAAATGGCATTTAAATTTTTATTTATATATAATACTAAGATATGGAAGGGTGACTACTATTTTCACATATCCTTCATAAGAGAACCCAAAATTTTAAAAGTGAAGAAAGTTACTATGTTAGGCCAATTTCAAGGAAGAAAAAGAAAAAACATGGTAGTGATGTGAAAATTTTAAGAAATTCATGGTGTGGTAGGGAAAGGATACAAATTATTGGATAGGGTCTAATAGTTCTGATTTTAGATATGACCCATTTCCTTTGTTATAATATATTAGTAATTATTTGGTTATGTACTATTGATTGTATATTTCTTTTTCAAAGTTACACATGCATTTTATTAAGGTATTTTCATTATTTCAATAAATAATCATAAAAACATGAATATTTATATAAAATAATATATAAATATTAAAAATAAATAAATATTAAAATTAAAAAATGTATATCATATGAAAAAAATCAATATCTTAATAGTAAAAATGATTATCTTTTTCTAAATTGAATACACTTTTAAAAATATTACATCTTTCACTAATACTTTAAAAGGTGAATATATTTTTTAAAAAAACTTCATAACATATTTGGAGCCCCTATAATTCACTTTTGTACATCTGATTTTATCTTACACAAGAAAAAATATATAACATTTTATGTACCATAAAATTGTAATTGGTTCGCTTAAATTTTCTTATATCTTATCCAATTCAAAATTAAAACATTGGGCTCCAATATAAAACTCAACGAACCTCAATTAATTTGAGGAAAATCCAAAATTGAATGAAAATACAAAATATAAGCCTCACCATTCACAAATAATTCAATATAAAAAATTAAAAAAAATTCAAATTATCTTCTATAAATCAAACAGGAATATAGAGTAAAAAATGTTTGATTTTACAAGCATGTTAGATTCAAATTAAATTACAAGTGGAATTCACATTCAATCTAACTTAAGATATTCATAGGATCATTTTATATGTAATAAGTCTATTGTTTTGAACTAACATACTAATAAATGTTAGTTATTTCTCTATCAAACCAAAATGTTTTCTAAATTCAAGTTCACATTTTCCTCATTCGCATTTACTAACATTTCAAATGTAGACTGACATATTTATTGTTCATATGTTTTTCACTCACTTTTCGATTTTATTTATATCTTTGAAACATTTATGTCAAATTAAACCACGAAATATGTGTATCTCATTAATGTCAAATCCAATGCCAATTTCCATATGGCATGGTGGCATTTTCTCCATTATTGTGACAAGTTAATGATGCCATACCTACCACTAAAAAATGTTCCTATTATCTTTAAATTCCATTTTTGTTCATGTTTTTCTTGTGTGCCATCACATCTAAGTAAATATTTACTGTTATGTTAATGGAGTAATGAAACATTCCACCAAAAATTTATTTGTCTACCTTTTCATGTTAATCTTCCCCCTGAATAGCCATGGAACCTACTAAAAATTTCTTAATCATGTGGTGTTTCACAATGGAATTTACATTGGTAGAATGGAGAGACGAGAATTATTATTATTGTGCCTTATTTGTTCATGGATTTTTTGGCATGTTTTACATTTGAATAAATATTTATTTTTATGTAAATGTAGCGATGAAATGCTAAAGAAGGTTATGCTTCCTTTAAATGAACCCATAATAGGTCTTCACATCTAATTAAATATTTGGGTATGTTCATGGAAATTTTCAAGGTATTCGTTCATAAACAAGTAGATGTTATTATTTTTTATCGACCCATTACTTAATGAATTATATGCACATGTTGGAAGATACTTGTGTCATTGATATGAAATTAAGTGTTGTATTAGAAGAGGATAATGTCATCACCATGAAATAACCATTATAGTACTTTAATAGAATCCCTATAGGTTTTTGGAAATCATGTCATTGTATGCTTTATATTTATGCCACATTTTTTTTTCCTAGCACAACATGTGTTAAGTATTGAACAATCATTCATATGTGGATGGAAGCCCTAGAGTTTTTTTATTTAATATAAGAAACATTGAATGTCACTCTATAATAGTGGATAATATTTACAAGATCCTTATTTAAAAAGTGCATTTTAATGCTCCTAGTAGTCAACAACCATATGTTTTGAGGGGAGTAAATTAATTTTTGAATTCATGTTGTTTTTTTTTTTACATTAGTGATATAAATTATTTCCTGACATTAATTTTTAAAGGGATGAAATGTTACATGTCCTCAATAACCTAAAAATGTTTAATGTGTTACTAAATGTTTAAAGGTGCATGGATGGAAGTATTATATGTTTTCATTTAGATGGGTTTAAATATTATTGTTTTATAATCAAAATTTAATCTTTCATTCCCATTCCAGTAATTGGGTGACTCTGATGTATCAAACCAAACACTTTTTTGAATTATTTTGTATGTTTTATTGATATATCCTAATGAATTAATGTTTTTTTGTTCTTCATTGACAATTTCATAATTATAAATATTAATTTACATAGGTGTTGTTGATATGTTAATATTTTATTCTATGTGGATAGTAGCCTTGAAAGTTTTTTTTCACATAAGAATAAACATTATTATTTTTATATTTAAACTTAATTGTTTTTAATTAATAATTATATGTATTTTTATAACTAAAACACACTTATATTTCCATTCCTAAAAAAATTATATTATAAAATTATTTGAAAAGTAAGGCCAAACTTTGGTGCTCCTTCTTTTAGCCACTCTAGTGGGCTGTGTTAAAAATACAAAATTAAGCCACCTAGTTAAAAATTTTAACCAATAATAATTTTAAAATGAACACATTATATTATCACTGGATTATTCTTTTTTAATTAAGGGACTATGTAGAATTAATGATGAAACCAATCTTTAATAAATCTTCTTGATTCTAAGTCTCTTAGGCCTGAATGTGAAAGGATTGTTATTATACTCAATAAAAGACTCTAAATTTAAACACCTATTTAATTATTAGGGTTCTATCCTCTTTCATATGTTATTTTCTCTTGACAACAATTTATATGTTACATTTACATAAATCTTTACCAAAAATTGAAATACACTTTCTTTAGACCTTGTTTTAAGTTTAAAACTTTGAATCCAAAGATTATTTGTTCAATAATTAAAATTATTAATCTATCATGAGGTATATATACTCTTTCATATTATGTATAACTCAATATGTAATTGATAATCTTTAATCAATGCTTAATATTTGAAAAATATTCAAAACAATCTTTTCTAACTCTTCCACTCACAAGATTGAAGATTGAGTTTCACCCATATACTTCACTAAAATACTCTCTTTGCATTTAAATAACCTCAAAAACATAATAAAAATCTCATTTCAACCTTACACAAATTTTCAAACACTTTTACTTATTCACTTTGAAATTATACTCTTTTCATGACTAATAAACCCTTCTAAAACCTCAACTTACATACTGTTGAATGCATTTTGTCAATATATTTATATATAGATTTAATAAGAATTGAAAATAGTCTTAAAATACCAAATATATAATTATTCATCAATATATAAAATTTAATTTAATTTTAATTAGTCATTTTTAAGATAAATAAGTTTTAGTGCTTCAAAATAGACTTTCTTTATGACTTATACACAAAGGCTTGTAGTTTGAGTTTTGGAAATATCTAGAAATAAAAGTATTATTATACTTATTATATAATTTAATTTTTTTAAAAAATCTCCTAATAAATATTATCACAAAATTTCAACTAATTTTCATCATTTGTTTGGGACATATGCATGTTTTTGAGACATAAAACCTTAGTTAAGGGTTTTACACAGTACATAACCGAGAGCTTACAATATGTGATCTTTAATATTTAATAGATTATTATATAGTATTATTGAATTTATAGGACTTTATAACCATCATATTACATCTTAAAATCATTTCACTATTTTACAACATTCAAAATAATATCAAAATATGATTTTTATCTATCAAATAAATATTTTTCTATGCACAAATAGGACTATCTTATACAAACACACTAATCTATAAGATAAATGAGGTTTAAATATGATAAAACACTTAATCATGGTTTATAAAATATATTAATAACCCTGTAAAATACATTCTCATTCTTTTTTCATTCATTTCATTCTAAAATCAAATTACATATATACAACAAAATCTTGACTTCTTGACCTCAAATGTGTAACCCTATACCTTCTTTTCTTATTCTCTTAAGAGTCTTGGAGACTCGATCCTTTTATTAATAACTTTTTAAATTAATTTTTCAATATTCCAGCCTTATAATATCTTACTCAACATCTTTTCTTTGGATTCTTCTTGTTACATCTATCAAGAATCTTTGAACCACCTATTTTTTATCTCAAAACATCCTTAATTTGTCCTTTCTCCTACATTGAACATAGATTGATTGGTTACAAGAAAAATTTAGGTGGATTGGAGGATTTAAATATCATTATAACATGTGGCTATATCCTCAATACCCATTACTATAAGATGAAAACTTTCACAATTCATCAAAACTTTCAAAACTCTTAACAACTAATTCAAATTTTTTAAAATTTCTTAATTTGGTGCAAAACCTAGAAAAAATCACAAATGACCCATTATTACAATTAAAATGATTTTTACACTTCCTAAAGCATCTAATATGATCTCCAACACCTATTTATGACCATTATGATATAATATGAAACATCAACATTCTTATTATTAACCAATCATGATTCCCTAACTTCAAAATGACTTGTACAAGAAAAAAGGGTACAAAGATGAATCTTTTGTGTCTATGCCCCTGAATTGGACTCCCCACCTAATAAATTTGATCTCAAAATTGAATGAATATTATTTTTTTTTCAAATTCTTATGATTTTCTTGTCTTCCTCTTTTAATTTTCTTCTTATTCATCTTTTCCTTGTGTTGATTTTTTTTTCTTTAATTGTTGATCCTCTTCAACTAGTTGCTCATATATGTGAACATGATCATTTTATCCACATTTATGCATCTTATTATTTGCATTTTCCAATGTTTTACCTAAAAATGGAAAAAATCATTAAATATATCAACTTTTTTATTATTCCCTTTAGACACCTTCAACCTTTCTCCTTTTTGGCATGTTATTTCTTCTTCTCTTCCACATTAAAGGTTCTCAAAGTTCCCATGTTAATTTTCCTCAAGTCTATCATTCCTTCATGTGTGAATCTGATTTAAACTCAATCTTGTATATCATACCTTACAATTTTTTAAAATTTCTCAGCTTTTAATCATTACTCAACCTTATAAACTTCATTTACTATGTAATTTTCCTATTGTTCCTCTTTTTTAATCTTACTTTACATTCTTCATGTCTCATATTACATCTCCATGGGATTTATACTCATTATTAGATCTTTGTCTTCTTTATAATTAAATTTTATTTCCTCTAATACATTTTTGTCACAATATTCTTGAAAAACACTATTTTAATTCATTTTTATGTTAACATAAATTTAATATTACATTGTTTAGATAATGTAACTAATAGTTTGATGATTTGTTATAGTGCCAATTTAGAGCTTGGTTAGCATAGCTGGTTAGATTTTTAGAGGACAAGTTATGTAATTAGGTGGCAGTCGAAACATATAATCAATACATAGCAGTTACAGAAATATAATTCTATTAACCAATTTTTCTCTTGTATTTATATGCCTCTACAGATCAATAATATATCAAAACATTATCCATTCTATTCCTTTATTACTATTAGAACCTCCTCAAGATCATGGTGAGAGACATGTGAGAGAGGATCTACTTACTAGTTTCCCACTGTTCATGATTTATCTCTATGGATCACATTTCTATATTGAAGGTTTTTTGAGTCTCAACACATATATCATTACATTGGACTGAGGAGAATCTATGACCATATGTGTAAAACCTACCAAAATTAAAATCTAGAAAACATTTAAATTTTAGGCATACTGACATATGCTATCATTGACATTTATGTAGATCAAAATTTTGTGCAAAGTCTATTTGAGATTCATGTGTTCTAGATGTTCCTAGCTATTTTAGTTTTAGACCTAGCATTGTCTAACATTTTATGCATCTACCATTATCTGAAGGATATTTTAATTGGTGCAGAAAAATCATGGTGATGTGAAATTCATCAAAGTACAAATTTTTTGTTGTTAACCCACATATATCACTAGTTGTGAATTACCATTTGGTAACAATGTTTAAAAAAGTTTCTATTCACGCCATCTTTTTTCATATCAAAACTGAAATCCTTCCTTGGAATTCAATTTGCCCCAAAGCCGTGACTCTTTCAATCATGCATGGCAATACCTCAGTGACTTTTATTATTTGGCACCTCAAAGATATCAAATTAGCTTTGCTCATGTTACACTAGGTTAGTTTAATGAGATCAAAATAGTTTTATTAGAGTTTCATATTTAGTCATTAGTTTAGTTATGTCATCTTAAAAGCATCTGTCAAAAATTACATTACATCATTATTTCCCCTAGTATATTAATACTTTTGGTTTTATCTAGTAATGTCAATTATATATTTAGTTAAGTTTTAATGAAAATTATATATCATCAAAAGTAAAAATAAATGATTTGTTTTGTTAATATTGGGTATAAGTGTAAATTGTTATTAAATAATGTCATATTTTATAAACAAATGATTTATGTCTTTTTAATGAGTCTCTATTGTCATAAAAAAATCTCAAAAGTGTCAAAATTATTAGTCAATCTTAGTATAGTGAGTCATTATTTGGATCCATTATCAATGTCAAAAATCTCTTGTACAGATGCATTATCGAGCTAACCTGATGTCCTAAGTTGTATGTGTCAGTGGGAGAGTTTTGTTGTAAAAAATGACATATATATGAGCTTCATCAAGTTATCATTTAAGTATGTAGCTTCATTTACTATAGGTTAGAGGATACATGATGTTTGGAGGACATTTGGAATCCTCTCAAGAGTCACTTATGACAGGGTCTCAACATTGCTATGGTGAAAAATTTTAGTGGGTTTATTTATGTTTTGTTGTATGTTTTTCAATAAAGTACTGAGCATTATTTTCCAATTTGGTACCTCCTTAAAAATAATGTTGTGGGGATCAAAATCACTAAAGTAGCACTTGGTTCTTGGAAAAGGGTTTGTGATAATTTGAGAAACCACCAAAGTGTAGTAGAATCCTCTTGCACTCTCCAAGTTCATGGTTAACCTACAATAGAAAACCATCTGAGTTTGTAGTAATACAAGAAACCACCAAAGGTGTTAGCAGAGAGATGTCCTCCTATCACTTCTAGGTTTGTGGTAATCCTATAAGGAAAAACCAAGGTGTCACCAAGACCTTGAAGCCACAAGGATGGCATGCCACATCAAAAAGTTAGCAGGCTATGTGGAGAGTGTATATATTTTTAGAGTGTTTGTAATAAAGGGGGGGGGGCACTATCAAGAAATATGATGTTTGTAAAAATAATGTATTCAAGAGGGGAATTTGGCATAAATTTAATATTACATTGTTTACATAATGTAACTAGTAGTTTGGTGATCTATTATACCACCAATTTAGAGATTAGTTATAATAGTTGGTTAGATGTTTAGAGGATATATTAGGTAACTAGGTGGAAGTCATAGCATACAATGATACCTAGTGGTTATATAAATATAGTTCTATTAACCAATTTTTATCTTGTATTTATATGCCTATGTAGATCAATAATATATCAAAGCATTATGCATTCTATTCCTTCATTTTCCTACTCTTACTTCATAATCTCTTCCTTTTAATTTTAACATGGTTTGATCATGCAAATCATACTAATTTGATTTATTGGTAATTCATTCCATGCCATCTTCACGTAGTCCTCCATATTGTTTTATATCAAATATATATTAATTTTATTTTCATAGTATGATAAGATTTCTTGGTGTCATAATTCACCTTATCCTCAAGCTATAATAGCTTTTTATGAACTTGATTTTCCTTTAATTTTTTACTTAAATCTCTACTATGAATAGTTATTGATGTCCTTTGGTCTTATAATAATGATGTTTTTATTATTTATGCTAATTATTATCATATAATCTTTCCTCTTCATGGGTTGCCATCTTCTTTGTTAACTTAGACTCATAAGAACATAATATTTCTTGTAGAACATCCTCATCTTCTTTCTCATACATGATTTTAACAACATTACCTACATTATCACTATACAAATAAAAGGAATTATTACCTTATGTTAGCCTAAGTACTCCATCTTCTTGTGACCACTAGTTTTGTATTTTGGTTTCTATATAATTTAACTATTTTTGTTCTTCTAATACTAGTTTTAACTTAACTATTATTGGATTGAAATTATTCATCACCAAACTTAATTTAGTTTCCAAATTTTCTTCCTCATGAGGAGTTTAAACATTATCCTTCATTACTTTTTCTAATTTGAGATCTCGTGTCTTAATTTTTTGCTTCTTCATATGGAAATGGAGTATCTTTTGCCTGTGTATCTCCATACCTATATAGACAACACCTTCAATATAAATGAACTCATACTTAGGAGACTCAATGGTATATTCAAGGATTCTATGATCCTCTACTTTTATCTCTAATATGACATTTTTAGGTTCCTCACAAGACTTTTTTGATACTCTTTTCATGCATATAATTTGTTCATCATTAGACAACGTCTTCTTTCCCATGGTTTGCTCAACTATGCCTTTATGATTCTTTGGTTCTAATTTTGGTTTGAAATATTCTAACTTTCCTTTTTAATTATCTTAAATTTTATCTACATCTTTGTTATTTTATTCCCTTTAACTCTTAACTATCAATAATTTTCTCTTCATCTTCTTACATGATTATGTGCATGCCTTGTTATTGTCATTTATTCTACATATGCCCATGACTCCACTTACTCATTTTTTGAATAGACTTATCTATATCCTTCCTTACCTATTACCTACTTTCTAACCTACTTAAAATGTTCTTGTGAAGCTTCTTCATATTCTCAATCTTTCTCGATCACCTCATAACCATCATGTAATATTAAATCTATCACATGCTTCATATAATCTACATAGTCTTTATCTCATTTTTTTCATCTTCACCTTTATTTGTTCTAATCTAATCCTCTCGGCTGAGGATCACTTTTTTCTTCCATTCTTCATGTTTTGAATCTACAAATAGATCCTTTTGATTCATTTTCACCCTATTTTCATTATCATTTTTATGTTTTGAGGCCTCAAATGGGTTACTTTTTTTAGAAAACTACATACTTGAAATTACCCACTTAAACACATTATTCGATTCAAAACATTGACCTATAACTACCTTTTTAATTTCCTTTGTGGGTTTCTCTTTTTTCACCCATATGATATTTGTTTATCTTATGACTTCTTTTTGTCTCCTTTTCCTTTCTATAATCTGCTCAATTCACCAATTGACCAATTTTTAAGAATATCCCTTATTATGATTGGTTTAATTGTTATAAATGTTGATCTAAACATGTTAATGCCTACATCATCTCATCTATCTCTTTATCAATATCCTCTTCTTTTCTAAACTTATTCATTTTATTCACCTACTTTGTCTTTGTCTTCATTTCTTCCAATTCTTTTTCTTTTTCTTCTTGTGCCTCACCTAACATTTATACTTGGTTTTTTGATACTTCCAATTTTTTTACACCTTACATTCCTTCCTCTTGAGCCTCAAAATGCTCTTATCCTCAACTTAATAAGCCTCAATGGTTTATATGAATACTACCTTCTCTATCTCTATCATAGTTTTAATAATGTCTTTCAACTTGTCTATAATTTGCACTTTTGAAAAATATTCCCAAACTATTGTACTAAGATTAGATCCCAAAAATAATTATACATGGCTTCAATAAGTCCTCTTACTTCTAGATATCTTGGGCCTAAATTGGACTATCTTGTTAATGTACACAATCAAAAACTCTAAAGTCAAACACATTTTATTGTAGTAAGGTTGTATCTTATTTTATATGTTCTTTTCTCTTGACATCACTTTATACCTTACTTTTATATGAATCTTTACCAAAAATTATATTACAATTTCTTTAGACCTTGTTCTAGGTTTATCACTTTGACTCCAAGTAAGATTTGTTAAATACTTAGAATTATTAAGCTATTAGTATGTCTTTATACTCATTCATGTTTTGTATAACCCATTATGTAAGTGATAATCTTTATTCAATGCTTAATATATTTGAAAAATATTCAAAAAAGGCTTTTCTAACCATTCAATTCATAGGATTGAATACTGAGATTCATCCATATCATTCTATACAATAATCTCTTGAATTTAAATAACTCTAAACATTCCATAAAAGTCTAATTTCATACTTACATAATATTTCAAACACTTATTTTAATTCATTTACAATTTATACCCTTTTTAGGGATATTAAACCCTTCTAAAACCTCCACTTACAGACTTGTTCACTATGTCTTGTGATTATATTACTTTATTGACCTCCAAAAGATAATAAACTAGTCGTAACTCTCACATAGATCATTATCCATTACTTTACCAAATTTAATGCAATTTTACTAAGTCATTTTGAAGATATATAAGTTTTAGTGCTTTAAAACATATTTTCTTTAAGTCTTATACACATTGGCCTACATTTTACATTTTAAAAATATATCCACCTATAGAGATTCCTTATAGTTATGAGAAAAGTTCAAACACTTCAAAAACCTCCTAATAATTTTACACTATAATTCATATGGACCAGCTATGCCATGAAACTAGGACCTTCCATTTTCTATTGAAGTGCTTACTAACTAAACTACTGGTCCCTCTATGGCCATGCCATCATTTTTATGGGTGTGGATCATTTGCAACACCTCCACCCTATTAAGCCACACTACAAGTTCTTGGGGATCTTATCCAAGATATGATACAACATGTTGAAGATATCTATAATGTTTAGTGTCATGATTAATGTGTGAAATTAAGAAGGGAAAACTCTTAATGTGATTAAAACCAACAACTTGTCATTGACCATTTCTCAAAGCACAACTAGTTATGCTCGAAGTTATGCCACCAGATGTAAGAAATCATCAAATTTATCTTCATCTTTCATAATAAGAGTATGAATTCTAGACTAGAGATGAAATATCTTAGTTTGGTTCTTCACCTCATATATAGTGGATAAAATGTCTCAAGCCTCCTTTAATGTTGATGCATCCTTAAGATGCATTAAAATCTCATTAGTGATAATGAGTATGATCAACATATGGGCTTTTCGCATTAGACTTATAATATTTTTTTTCTCATTAGCTTTGGTAAGATGTGTCATTATACTAGTGATGAAGCCCCATAATTCTTCAAATTGATGAATCATGCACATTTATGTCTTTCATGCGATGAAATTTGGCCCTTTCAAAAGTTGGGCATTAGATAAGAATAATTTTAGTGTAGAAATGATCTTTACTTATTTAATAAATATTTGAGAAGGCTAGTGAAATAATATTTTATTACTTCAAAATTATGTATCAAAAAAATGCACCTTATTGAAATCACCTTCCTTTCTCTTTCAATAGGAGGTGCCTTCTTGGCAGACATAGTCATGGGATTTTCTTCCTTCTTTGGAGGATCAATTATGGTAGTCTTAGCTACAAGTGTATTCTTCACAAGCTTTAGATTTGGTAAAAGAGTTGTCATCACCACCTTTACTAGCTCTTTGATATTAAAATAATGTCAAACTAGTTCCTAACATGATGTAAACTTACAGGTTTTTTGAATGATCACCATATAGCCAAATTATGCATCAAGAACAACCACCCCCTATGGATTCATGACTTAGATTTTAAACTAATGTGCAACCCAAATCAGTGACAAAAAATATGATAGTTTGCTGAAGATCATGACTCTATGGCAGAAGAAGTTCAAAGCTCTTTCAATCCTATAGATTAAGATTAATGATCACATGGCCTATGTTGTAGATGGAATGAATTGTGTGCTATGGGTGTTGAGCTAAGCATGTATTCGAAATGTATAGAAATTCTAAGATTTTAGGATAATTAAACCCACATCAAACAAATTTAATTCAAAGCATCTATATCATGATTTAGAATTCTAGCATCCATAGACTTCAAATGGTCTTGAATGAGTATTATGCTTTGACACTGCATGTTTAGCTACAACTCATATTGACCAACCAGGACATGAACCTAGAACCTTCCTTTTTTTTTTGGAGTGATTAAAAATTAAGCTACTAACCCTTATATCTCTATCCCAAAATTGTTCCATGTGTGGCTTATTTCCAAAAATACACTTTCTTAAAAAAATTTGACTCATTTTCTTTATTCATTTGGGAGATATGGACATTTTCTGACCTAAAACCATAGATAATGGTTTTACACTTCATAATTGAGAGCTTACAATATGTGATAACTCAAATTACACATATTATTTTAGAGTCATATTGATATAATAAAAATTTATGCACATCTTATTTTATCTTATAATCATTTTAATATTTCACTACACTCAAAAGACAACTTTTATTTATCAAATACACATTTTTTTAGTACTTATAAGATTATCTTAAACAAAATAGTAATATAACATAAATAAAGTTTAAAGACAATAAAAACACTTACTCATGATTTAGAAAAACTATTCATATTCCCATTAAATTTTTCATCAATTTTCATTCATTCATTCCATTCCAAAATTAGATTATGTACATATAGCAAAACCTTGACTTCTTGACCTCAACCCTATAACCCTATACCATTTTTTATTCCTATTATTATAAGAGTATTGGATATTATATATTTATCTTCTTACACTTTTTTGTCTACCTATTTCATGATTCATTCCTTATCACATATTATATGGTGTCTTTTCATATGATTCTTATTGTTAGATATAACAAGAATCTTTCAACTACCTATGTCTTATCTCAAAAAATTCTTAATTTGTCCTTTTTACTGCATTGAACATAGATTGATTAGTTATAAAATAAATATAGGATAAGTGGAGGATTTAAATACACGTAGAAAATGTGGATATATCTTAAATACACCTTATAATACAACCAAGACCTTCACAATTCACTGAAACAATCAAAACTCTTAACAACTAGTTCAATTCTTTTTCATTTTGGTAGGAAACCTTTGAAGAAGCTAAAATGACTAATTATTACAAGGCTAATGATTTTTAAATTTCTTAGAGGATATAAGATGATCTTCAACACCTAATTATGACCATTACAGGATAATATAAAACATCAATATGATTCTTATTAACAAAACATGACTGCCTAAGTTCAAAATTACCTATATAAGACAAAAATGAAAAAAAAGAATATTTGTATGTTTATTTTCTTTCATCAAATTAATATGGGTAATTAATATGAAATAAAGTTATAAGTTAAAAGATAAGTGTCTCAAAAGTATTGAACATTTACAAGTATGTGGATGGAAGATATGAAGGTATTCATGTGCATAAAAATACAATTTAATGTATTTCTACCAAAATTAATAATTTTTTTAACATACCAATAGATTTAGAGTCAGATGTATCAAATAAATCCTTATATAATATAATTTCCTTGTGATTTTCATATGTTGTTATGTTATTATTTCACATTTTCAACATTAAAAATATTACTTCCCATAACTATCACTAATATTTTTTCCATTCTATTGTAAATTAATTATAAAATTTATTGATTATTATAGTTTACCATGATAAATTTAAATAAGAAGACAAAATATGTTAGAAGTTGACCACATGTAATAATGAAGAATATAGGAGTCCATTTTTTTTAGATATTGATGAAGAGGTTAACGAAGATGAGCAAAACACTATAAAATAAGAATAAAATGAAATTGTTGCATTCCAATCCCCTTCCCACTAGGAAGAAAAACAAACCAACATTAATGTTACTACCACTGCATAGAAGTCATTGAATTTTAAGTGGATAAGGAATAGATGGAAAGTTCATTAAGAGATATGGAGAAAACAATGGTTACTGCATTTATGCCTCTTAAATAAATTGGTGCATGAAACCCATTACTCTATTTTATTCACTAAAATGAATCACAGCTACTAACAAGAGGGGTCCACCCTTTATTCTATAAATTAAAAAGGAAAGTGAGATAGCGAATCAATGCAAGGACTTAGCTAACATGGGGAATTGGTTTTACATATCTCATTTTAAGTTAAATCTTTTCCACGTATAATAAATTAGGACCAACATTTTCAATTATGGGTCCCTAACAAGTCATGATGGAAAGTCTTAAAAAGTAGGCACCATGATTCATCTATGATAATATCATAAGGCCCTGATATGGATAGGGTTGTGATGCTAAGGCCATCCATAATGAAATTTTTGAAAGATAACATGGGAAATTTCTATGTAAAAAACAATTATGGGACACACAAAATATGGAATAGTGATGAGATAAGGGTGTAAGGTATAATAAATTGTGGTTTATAATTCATCACCAAAAAGGGGGTAATGAGTGTCCCATATATAATGCTGACGAGTAGATAATGGATCACTATTTTAACATGTGTGAATACATAGTTATAGATTATCCTAGAGTTCTAATTCTTTAAATTAAAAATTAAATTTTAGAATTACATTTTAGGCTATAAACTATTCACATTTATTTCTACCCAAGTCCCAGCATGGATGACAAAATGATTGTTTATGAATTGGCCATATAATTTATCTATATCTTTACTAGGATGATTATCACATGCCTATAAACATGTTCTAATATATAATGGCCATGATATCTTTGTTTCAATTTCAATTATTGAGGAGGCTAGATCTACTTACATTACATGCACACACTAGCCATAAATTGCAACCATTAGATATAAGTGTGTTTGTTCAATATATAAAAGGCATGGGATCCATTGATTAACCTTTTTATGTTTTATGTATTTTAATTTTGTAAATATTTCTTCATGTAAATCTATAAATAATTATAATTTATATATAATTGTTATCCTATATCACCATTCATTGATTCTTTACCAATGTATTTACACATGTTATGCCACAATGACTTGGCTTTCCATTCTATTGTTCATATTTGTGTACATAGACCTTTTGTTTTTGATAATGAAAATAATATAAAAATATAAGTCATGGTTAATTTATATTGATCTTTAATATAAAATTATAACTTTTTTATCATTTTTTTTTTAATATTTTACTAGTCCCACCTTTACATATTTTTGCATTATAAGATTTTTCTTATCTTGCATTATTATCTAATAAATATATGTATGCATAAAAAATAACATACATATTTTTTTATGTTATTACATATATGATACATGTTTATTTACAAACAAAAATGTATGTATATTTATAGACTTATAACACACACGTTTAATTATTAAAAGAAAATCCAATACCTATGATAATATACATTATTTTTTTAATATTATTTATGTTTTTTCATAAGTAAACAAATGTGTTTAATACTATTTTGCATAATAGTTTTGTTAATGAACCTTAATAAACATAATATTCTGTACTAATTTAGTGCATGATGTAATGTAATCAAACTATAATCTGAATGTAAAAGGTAAAAAACATTTTGACACTTGGAATTTATAATTATGGAAACTAATAAGAGGTTTAAAATACTTAGTTTTCAGTTAAACTATGCATGTTTAATACCGAATATAGGTTACAAAATAGAATCCATTGTTATTTCTTCACGTCAAGAGATAAACTTTTGGGCATACATAGATAGAACTATTTGTCTTAGTTTGAAAACAACTGACACTATTAACTAAATCTAATGATTCCATCCCTATATATTTCACTCATGTATATTGGTATATGATTTTATACCTATTTATATTTTATCTCTATGTACAACACTAAGGTATGACTATGTTGCAATATCTATAAATTTATCTCCTTTTAAAACCCTAGGTCTAATTTCAACATTAGATTTTCGTCCAACAAAATGGAAAATAATATGGGTTGAGATGATGATAACCATACCCTAATGATTGGTTAAAAATTATCTAAATATCCAATAATCCAAATAGAAATATTAAACCACATGCAGTTGACTTTGATAGGTTAATGCATGCAATAGTTCTCCTTGAATGTATGTAAAATGTGAGTTAGCTTTTGATACTTGGAAAATGATAAATTTAGACTAGCTTTGAATTGATTTAAACTATAATATGACTTATTCATTGTGAATTATGACTAAATTGGGATAATAGGGTAATGACTTTGGATGTGCAAATGTTTGAATGTGTTTTTACGTGATTTTTAGATATGTAGTAGGATTAGACATATTATTTGTTTATATGGTATATTTTGTGTAATTTATGATGCCAAAGATGTGTGAAACACATAGGCTAAAGCATATGAAAGGTTTTTATTTTAAAATTTATATTTGCTTATCATAAGGTAAGACCATCAGACTTGGATGAAATTTTATTTTTGGAAGCATATGAGTCTACAATTTTATTTAGAAGGCAAGAACACTGATATGATGATCTAGATATGTCTAAGTATGAAAATTTGTTAGTTTAACATATATTAGGGAATTCATATTGGTGAATTATAGATAAATATAATGGTCAAACCCATGGAAATAATGTAAATGTGATATAAGGGAAAATAATATCCATATACATGTATGCATAATTTATGAATGTTGAAGATAGGTCAAAACTTACATCACTGTGTATCTAATTATATATTCTAATATATACAAATTCATCCCTTCTACTATAGTATTTAAAATAATTACAATACTAGAGCAAAAGGAAAATCCATATAATTGAGTGTGTGTAACACACTTTATCTTTGAGAGGGTATCTAAATGTGAGTATTGATCCATTCAACTTACCATGAACATGAAACTAAATGTTCATATGTAAAATATGAAACTAAACTATAAATAAAACATAAAGAGACATTAAGGATACACTTTTATGCCTCTAAACTAGGTGTTCCTATATCATGTTGATGGAGATGATGCGTAATTAGTGAAACATTGTGTAATTTTGATTCCTGGTTCAAACACTTAGAAAATTTTGTAAAATAATATTTTTAAACTAAGGAAATCCCATGGGTTAGTAAGATTTATTTCCCAACCCCCATTAATAAGGATCAATTCATTAGTCGGTCAATGTAATAAAATATTCAACTATAATATCTATGTAACTAATCTTACAATTAGTCTTGTAACCCTAATGTGATAATATGGGAACAAGATGTGGCATTTATTTGAGTAATACCTAGATATGTTGATGTCATTTAACCTCAATCCCACTACCTCAATAAATATGAATCAAATCCTCTAAATAAACTTATAGATTCAAGGGTGCTTACTACTAGTTACCATAGAATATGCTGAAAATAGATACTGTAAAAGTGTTTATGTAAACTAACAAGCTTCATTCCACATGATTATTTCCAAAAGGATATATAATTCTATGCATCTATTTTCTACTTTAAGACAAATTTGAAAAATTATATTTCATTTTCCTATAAATTGGTATGCATATGCATGGAATATTAAAAATAATCCATTCCAATATATAAATACTTATTTTAGTCTAATATATGAAACATTATGACATTTTTTAATCTTATAAACAATGACCATAATCTAAACTTTCTACTAATGGAGGATTAATTATATATGAAAAGACTACTAATATGCCCCTATTTTAGGTGAGGGATGTAGCTTGTGATTAGCTCATCTCAAAATAAAGAGTTAATTATGTCATGTTATGTACAATTATGTAATCAAGGGAAACATGTTATCATATGTAAAATATGTTATCATATTAATGAATATATCATCAAATAATGTATGAAACATATGTTTTAAGTGATACACATGTGAATATGCATATATTAATTGGGCATGTGATAGTAACAATCACTGATATAAGCACTGAATAATACTGTGTAGTAAAATATGCATGATATGAATCATGGAATAAAATACAATTGGAGAAGTGTGTGATATAGACCACACCACATGAAAACTAAATAAGTTTATCAATATTAGTAAATAATCATAGATTAATACTTTCATAATATTACAATTTCATGGTGATGATGCACATAATGTAAGCAAATTCAATAACACTCAATATCACACATAGGTTCAAGGGATACATAAAAGGGAAAATAAATGTGGTACAAAAAAAGTGGACAAACTTGTAGATACAATAAATTTTGATGTGGCTCCATTTGAACCCATATTCACGCAAAAATTATCATATCAAAAAGATCAATTCATCCATAACCTGGCCTATCTATTTATGAATGCTTTCAATATTTTTTCAAGGTTGTATGTGACTCTCTGAGGGTCCAACATTGCAGTTTAATATTATTTTCAATATTTTTGTAATTTTAGAAATTATCAATTTTTTTAACCAGACATGAACTTAAGTTAATATTATTATAATAGGTTAGTTTTAGTGTTTATTTTATTATTGGATATTCTCAGAGCTATCAATGCTTGAATGTAAAACTTACTAAAAATAATAGCTATTAAAAATAATAGATAGTGTTTTATTATTTTTAGAGTTCTCTATTTTTGCATATCATCTCAAATTCTAAGATAAGGATTATTTATGCATGGTTTCTAATTATTTAAGTCATTAAATATAAATATATATAGGTTATGATTTTATAATCTTTTCCTATTGGTTTTTTTTCATCTTAATAGTAATCAGGTTTATTATTTGGTATCAAAGCAAGTTAAAATCTTGGAGGCATAAAAGATGGTGAGAGGATGAGAAGGAATCTCTCAAATAAAGTAAGCTATGTAAGAGATGAAAATTAAAGTACAATAATTAATCAAAATCATTGTGAATCAATGATAAAGGAGAGAATAATATGATATCAATGATGACACAGATCATGAGGACAAAATTCATCAAGAGCAGTAATAACAATAACCATCACCAAAGGAAGAGAGGATGGTTAGAGATATTGACAAAAGGATTAATGAAATAAAATTTAATGATATATATTTTGAAGGAATTTTAACACCATAGGATTTGATAAATTGGATGAATAATATGAAGAAGTTTATTGAATAGAGAACTATGAAAGAAGAAAAGAGGGAAAAGTTTGCATGCATGAAATTATTTGGTGGTATCACCTATAGAAAGAAATATTAAAAAGGTTAATGGAAGATAAAATCATGGAAAAATATGGAGAACAAACTTAGGAATAAATTTCTTCTTTCATCGATTATGCACAAACCCTATACATAAGATTCCAAAATTTTAGGCATAAGGATCACAGTATACAAGAGTATAATAATGATTTTAAAATCTTTCCATAGGAGTAAATCATGATGAAATAGAAGATCATATGGTTATAAGGTATGTAAATGGTTTAAAGTTTTCTATTCAATATGAACTAAGAATACATATAATAATATACAAGGATGAAGCTTATCAATTATATTTGAAGGAAGAAGAAAAAATAGACATAATTTCAAAAGAATGACTATTGGGTCGATAAGAGGATAGTCCATTCTAATAAGTGGATGAGGTATATTTAATATAAATAGAGGTGGGTTTAATACCACTAGAGGAGAATAATCACTTGTTGTATAAAGATAAAAAGATAATAGATAAGGGTTTCGATACTAACAAAAAGGAAAAATATTTTATAGAGGATGGTTATTAAATCAACATAGGTATTATGTTTGTTACAGATGTGGAGAAGAAGTCCATATATCATTTTAGTGTCCACACTACCAAGATCAATAAAGGAGGCAAGAGGATCACTTAATAGTGAGTTTAGTTCAAGATGAAATAAAAGAGCAAAATACTAAAGTTTAGAATCAAAGATTGGATAAGATATCATGATTAGAAGAACAATGAATTCTCCAAGGAAATAACATGTGAAGAATAAATAAGGTGGTAATTCATGGATATGAACAATTATATTTATAACAAAGTGTACTTTAGGAGGTATGATATGAGAAGTAATTATAGATGGTGGTAGTTGTAAAAATATGGTTTTCAAGGACATGATTGATAAAATAGGTTTTTAATGTGAAAAACATCCTAATCCTTATCTAATTTCATGGTTTAAGAAAGGGAATGAAGTTACTATAGATCAATTTTTTTAATTAATTTTTCTATAGGTAAAATTTATAAGGATGTGATTGGGTGTGATGTTATACCAATGGATATATGCCATGTATTATTGGGAAGGCCATGAAACTTGAATACAAAAGTACTTAATGATTGATCAAAGAACATGTATAGTTTTTTGTAAAGGTGTTATGAAGGTTGTTTTTTTACATCCTAAATTAGAATGGTATGCTGAAAGCATGGTGAGTGTAAAATATTTTATCAAAGAGATGAATATGATAGGTTATTTTTATTCATTAAAATAAAATAAAGAATACCCCAAAGTTTTGAAACTATTAGAATAAGTAATAGTACTATTAAAATAATATGCATATGTGATACCTAATGAGTTACCAGATGGTTTAGCACCAAAGAGAGATATTTACCATCATATTGATTTGATTCCAAGATCAGCTTTACCAAATCAAGTAGCTTATAATATGAGTCAAATAGAACATTAAAAATTAAATAAATATGTTACTAAATTGGTGAAGAAGGGTGTTGTAATGGAGAGCAGAAGTTCATGTGCAACACCATCATTTCTAACTCCAAATAAAGATGGAGGGTGGAGGATGTGTGTGGATAGTAGAATAATAAATAAAATTAAAATGAATTAGAGGTTTCTTATACCTTTTTTAGATGACATTATGGATGTTCTTGTAGGAGTATAATATTTAACAAATATTTATATAAGGAGTGGATACTATAAAATTCAAATTTGTGAAGGAGATTAATGGAAAACAACATTCAAGACTAGAGATGGTTTATGTGAGTAGATGGTGATGTCATTAGGGTTATTTGATGCACCCAACACTTTTATGTGGGTGATGAACATAGTGCTATGAGAATATAGTGGTAAATTTGTGGTGGTTTATTTTGGTGATATTTTAATATTGAGTAAAACTAAATAAGATTACTTAAAATTTTTGAGATTGGTACTATAATTGATAAGAAAAGAAAATATTTACGTGAATTTGAGGAAGTATATGTGTATGCAAAATAGTTTAGTATTTTTGGGATTTTTAGTTTAATAAGATTGTGTAGTCATGGATGGATAAAAATGAAAGACAATTCTTGAGTGGCCTATTAAAAATAACATCATAGAGGTAATAAGTTTCCATAATTTGACAACCTTTTACATAATGTTCATTAATAATTTTAGTAGTCTCAGTCCACCACTAAAAAAATGTAAGAGAGGAAAATAATTTTCATGGACAAGGGAAAAAATATAAGGCCTTGATTTTTTGAAGAAGAATATTATAAAAAAATCCTATTTTAGTATTTCTATATTTTATCAATGTGTTTAAGGTTGATTGTGATATTTTATTTATGGGAATTAATGTTGTGTTGGGTCAAGAAGAGAAGCCAATAGAAAATTTAAGTGAGTAATTGAATAAGGAAAGAAGAAAGTATTTTTCATATGATGTTGAATATCATGCCATTATACAAGCATTAAAACATTTGAGTCACTGTCCGGTGCCTAAAGAGTTTATCATATTTAGTGATCATTAGAATTTGAAGCATGTGAAAACTCAAAAGAAGTTAAGCAGTAGGAATGCAAAGTGGTTGTCTTTATTATATTTTTATACTTTTGTGTTGAAGCACAAACAAGGAATACAAAATCAGGGAGATGATGCTTTGAGAAAGTGAGTGAGGTTGATAACTAATATGGTTCATGAATTAGTTGGTTTTGAATTTATTAAAGAAGTATATGATACTAATCTAGGTTTTGGAAAGATAGTTGAGCAATGAATGAATCCATTGATAGGTGATACAAGTAATATTTATGATTAGTATATTATGTATTATGGTTAACTCATCAAAATAAAATAGTTATGTATTCCAATTAGGTCTATGAAATGCAAGATTATAAGGGAATTGAATAGTGGTGGTTTGGTTGGACATTTTTGTAACATAAATATAATGGCTTTGGTGGAGGAGAAGTTTTTTTGGCCAAAGATGAAGAGAGATGTGATAAGATATGTTGAGAGGTGTAGGATATGTTAGGTGCAAAAATAACATGCACAAAATGTAGGTTTGTACATGCCATTATCATTTTCAAAAAGACCATGGATAAATTTGATCATGAATTTTGTGTTGGGATTAGTAAACACATAGAGAGGTAAATATTCAATTTTTGTTTTTGTAGATATATTTTATAATATGGTTAATTTTCTTGCATGTATGAAAACCAATAATTCCACTATAATTGAGAACTATTTTTTAAGGATATTTAAATATTACATGGTGTTCCAAAGACCATTACATCAAATAAGGACATGAAATTTCTATACTAATTTTGGAGGATTTTATGGAGGAAGATGGGGACTAATCTACGATTAATTAGTGCATACCATCCCCCAAATATATTGAAAGATAGAAGTTTCAAACATGAAATTGGGAAATTTATTGATATGCATAGTTGGAGAGAATCCCATGCAATCAAACTTGGATTTACCACAGGATGAGTTTCCATATAATCTATCAATGAACAAATCAATAGGAAAATAACCATTTTAAATTATTTATGGGAGAAATCCTACTAGGGTTTTATATTTGGTACAATTACCAATTGTAGAACTAGTTAGCAATGATGCATAATCATTTAAATAACATATACACCAATTAAATGAAGAAGTAAGAATAAATTTTAAGGAAAGTAATGAGAAGTGTAAAGAAACACCAAATGTGAGAAGAAGGTGAAAATATAATAGAAGAAGTAGATTTAGAGATTATTTACTTGAGGAAAGAGAGACTTATTAAAGGAACATATACAAAGTTAAAATATAAGAAAATTAGACCATGCAACATTGTGAAGAAAAATAATGATAATTCTTATGAGTTTACCACATAATTTTTATATCTTCCCAATATTTAATGTTTCAAATTTATATGATTTTCATGGAGAATATGGTGAATGTGAAGAAGATGAAGAAGTATATTGGTAACAATAGGTGCCAATGAAGAAAAAAGAGAACATATTATATGTTATGGATAAGAAAATAGTAAGCATAAGGAAAAAAAATTATAACAGGGATTTAGTACCATGGGAAGGATTACAATAGGAAGTCAACACTTGGATTATAGAATATAAACTAAAAAATACTGATAGGAATAAATGGCAATATTACAATCACATCATCTCGTATGAATTTAGTTTTTTTCAACTAGAAGATAATGATGTAGTAAAAAAGGACAAACTTCTAAAGTCCATAAATTTTATATGTAGATCCATTTGAGCCCATCATTATGCCAAATTGACCATCTCAAAAAATTAAATGCATACATAGCTATACCTATCTCGTTATGGATGTTTTTGATATTTTTAGAGGCTATACATGACCATATTAGGGTCCTAAATCTAAATGTTATACAAAAAAAAAAAGGCCAAAAATAGTGGATAATAAGATGTCACACACACAATCCTAGGGACCAAAAATAATGGATAATAAATATCACACACATAAGACCAAGGGACATAAATGATGAATAGTAAAATGTCACATATGAAAGATCAAGGGCCACTAAAAATTGACAATAAATGACATAAAGACTATTCCAAGGACCTTACATAATTATAAATTAAGGACTATCCTATAATGAAAAGTAGATAACATCAATCAAGCATGAGATAAAAAGTGTAGTATACACCATCCAAATATGTTAATGTCACAACATAGTAAAGTAACATGTCCATGAAATATGTTGATATAGAGTTTATAATCAATATCAATACTTGTGTAATAAACTAATAGATCCAAATACATTAAATTGAAAAGTAATATAAATATATAACATGTATCATTATAACATGTGGATTATAATTCCCCTATGATTGGTATGGACCATAGGTATATGAATGTTCTATATCTATACATCCATGTCTCATGTATATCTATATTTCATACATACCACTTATGTATAGAATGAAATCCATGTCCATATGAAATAAGGATATGTAATATACAAAACATGTGATAAAAACACATGTAAATAGAAATAGAAAACATGTCATGCTTAGGTCTTGATAATTGATTTTTTAAATGTTAGATTTTTGTTGGTTTTTTTGAATGATTTTTAAAAAAACTAAATTATAACATATTAAACAAGATAGGGGATGTTAATTTGAATTCATATATATAACATGGTAAATGCCACCTATTATGAGCTAGTGGTGTCACATATAGTTGTACCTATATTTGAATATATAAAATTTCTTATGTTGTACTATAACCCCTATCTTCATAACTCATAACATCTTATGTCTAATGAGTGACTAGAGGGTAAAATATATCATATGAAATATGTTGTATGGTAGAAGAGACATATGTTTACAATCATTATGGAATAAATTGAACTCTCAATAATTATAATTTAGGATATGGAGTAAATACTAACTATCATGAATTATGAATGACATTCAAATGTAATGGGTGCTAAATAAAAATTCATATAGGAAATTGTAAATCTCTTGTATTAAATTTTATTCTATATTTAACTTAAGTAGGATATATAAATGATTGCATAACATGAACTGAATATTAGGAGTAACAGTTTCTATAACATAATCCTAATTAGTTGTAGTAACTAATTATGTAGATTGATCATGAGTAGATGTAACATCCAACTACAATGGTGGTGGGTATGGAGGATGAAATTATTATGGATGGATATGGTACTCATATGGAATAACTATAAACTTAACTACTTTGTTTAAGATTATATACTTAATATATCTATGTAATGAATATTGTAGTATACAGATCTTGTGTATCCAAAGGTAGCCAAACCACATTTCAAATAAGTTTACACCTACTAAGAATAAGAATGTAGTAGAAAATATTGAAAGGAATAACCTTAGAGGTAACACAATGTGTTCCAAGGGGTTTTATCATTTTCTATCAATTCCTTTAGCTTTTTTGGTTGATTCTTTTAAATCCTTGTGTCTATCAAAGACTATGTAGAAGTGTCATTATGAGAGCATTTTCAATTGAACCATTATTTATCATGACACTATGAATAAATTTAACCTATTTAAAATAACAAGTGAAAATTAAAATAAACTCCAATAATTATACCACTCCCATTTTATTGATATGTTTATATAATTATACCAATAATATTTTTCAATGGGTGATCATATGTCATATAAGGAGGATTTGCATTATATGTCATATGGTCTTTGACATTATCCTTTTTTATATTTTCAAATGATTTTTAAGGAAAATATAAGATATTTTTAACTTCATATTTCCAATATGTTATGGTTTTGAATCTTCTGTGGGTGTGATAATATATATATATATATATATATATATATATATATATATATATATATATATATATATAATATTATCATCAATGAGATCTTGTGTCTTATGCCTCAACTTATAAAATGTATTTTATAATCTCCAATGCATTGATGATAGTCAAAATATGCATTGTATTATATTTTATAGGTATAGCCTACGCATATAATCTTATTATTATGGAGGGAGAGATAAGGTTTTACTCTAGTATCTTTGATAGTTAGTTATGAGGAGGTGGAGATAACCTTGAAAAATACCTTCATTTTGGATCAGATTGGATATGACAACTAATACCTTGTGATTATTCATTAAATCTTGTATTTTACTCATTATTAGCATGATTTTATATAAATTTAAAACATGTATTTATTTAAAACTTGGCTTATTTTGAAAATTATAGGTTTATGTAGTGGTAGCATTAAGATAATACTTTATTTTATTCAAAGAAATAAGTTTAAATTCATGATGTCAAATTATGTGGCATAATTAATCAAATTCTTTGAATTTATTCAATACAGTAAACTCATGAAGAGGAGAAATGAAAATTTACTTCAATATGTATTATAATTCATTTATGGATATATTATTAGTTATATTAGAGAGCATGATCTTATAATGAACCGCATAGTCACTTATTTGCTCACTGGATCCTGGCTTGAATTTAAAAAATGAGTATAACATAGTTTCTCAATTATTTTGATCAAAAAGTGTGATAAAATTTGATTTTTAAAATTATTTTATTCTTGTCTAATTTTAATGGGAGATTATTGAACCATTACAAATCATAGTCCTTAAGGTTTCATGGAAATGACTTGGTCAAAAATTTGTCATTGTATGAATAGTGTAATAATGTTGTGTGAAAAGATATTAATTATTGATCTCAATTACCTTTAACATAATATAATGTAATCTTAGGATTTAAGAACCCTATAGATAAAGTATAAGATGAAATATCTAGGGCTAGTGGATTATGAAGTAAATCATGAAAATTGGTTGAATGATTATCTCTAAAAGAACCTTCCTCTAACTATACCACCTTAGCTTGTAGAGTTTAAATAGACATCTTGAGAGATCCTATAGTAGGTGAGGTTAATGATGTAACATTCATAGAAATTATAATATGATCATAGGTTAATTATGTAAGCATACGTACAGTAATTTAGAAGACACATTTTGTTTCCCCCACACCTTGGGTGGGAATCATAACTAAAACTGTTAAGACAAATCTATGAAACCATCTAAAGAAGGAATGGACCCTAAGGAAAACCTAAGGTTTGTATATGTTTATTAAATAAATGGCTTCTCCAATATGTTTATTAAATAAATGGTTTATCCAATATATTTTATCTTTTCTATTAATGAACCTTAATAAGCATAACAAATTAACTAATTTAGATTGTATGATGTGTTGTAATTTAACATTAATTTGAATGTAAAAGATAGAAACAAGTTTGAAACTTGAAAATTTTAATTATGGAAGGTAATAAAATGGTTAAGATTATTAGATTTTTACTGAACTATCTAGTTCTATAACAAAATTTAGTTAGAAAAAAAAGGTGGGAAACTAGATTTTGATTTTCTCATCCAAGAAAAATAATTCTAGAAATTTCAAGGTAGAACCATCAGTATAGGGCCAAAACTAGCTTATGTTAGTGACTAAATATAATGATTTATTCCCTT
>JARHVA010009128.1:260000-335000 GCA_037957365.1 Torreya grandis
TATGTGACCATCTTTGAGATGAGCTTTGACTAAGATACCATTTCATGATAGATATCATCAAAAGTATATTTTATAAAGATATCATAGGTATTTTATGATTATTTCAATACATGGGATGATAGTTTCATAGGGCCTCCCTTATCGATCTGCCACATGGGACACATTTCAATATTGATGAGTACTTAAATCCTCTCATCGTAGAAAATAAATTTAATCATTACAATGGATTAGATTTATATTAAAATAAAGGTACTATAGAGATAACCATAATGCTAAGTGGTCATTGAATATGACATGCCTACTGTGAGTGGTATCAAAAATTGAATATCAAGGTGAAAAAAATTTAGAGTACTCTTTAGTACCTTGTGAATGAACTTGGTGTGAAATAAATTTACTAAATGAACCCACTATTCCATTAACTAAAATTTATGTACATAATACCATATTATAGAAAAGAGAAATGTTCCAACCAAAATTCTCACACTTATCATTGATATCATAAATATAATACCTCAATATTTTCAATTTCAATATATGTTCACCATAATCCTATAAATGATGTGATGGTGGTATAATTTTTGGTGGTTAGCCTATTAGGTTCATCCCTTTTTTTCTAAAATATACAAAACACTACCCAACATCAATAACATTTTTATTTTAAAAGTATTTAAAACAAAAAATAAATAATAAAATCATAAGGGTTTTAATTTGATTGGTCGGGATAATGGTTACTTATATAAATCCACCAAGGTATAAATCCCTCTAGATACTCAACATAGAGAGTCAATTAATTAACATCAAGATCATGCCTTATGTAATTTTAATAGAGTGGATACCCCTTAGCTATGGCTAGTTATATAAAGATCATTAATTTATATGTATGATTACTTAGCATTGTAACTTTACTATATGCTTATTTTCTAAATATGGGAAAAGATGTTAGCATTTTATATAATTTAGTGATTTCATGTAATGCCTTCAGGAATAATAATAATAATAATAATAATAATAATAATAATAATAATAATAATAATAATAATAATAATAATAATAATAATAATAATAATAATAAAATGTGATCATAACTATTTAAATAAAAAATATAGCATATGAGTGATAGTAATGATGACATAAAAGATAAAAAAGACTAAAAAAAATAGAATTACAATAATTTTTTGCATACCCATAGATTATTGTCATCCATGATTAGATCCAAAAGTTTAATAAAGTGTTGGATAAAACTTGAAATGACATTTTTTTATTAGGGAACATTTTACAGGTCAAAAATAATTATAGGGAACTTGTTGAAGTAGTAATAGATGTAATCCTTGTTAATGATATGAGTTTCATATCATGTAATCATTACCATCAATGCAATGACAAACTAATGTTGTATTTTATCAAAAGGATTATGTAGCTTATTTATGTTGAAAAATATTACAACTAATATTGCAAGTTTTTCACCTTAAACCCTGATGCAAATGCATGAAAAATGTGATAACCTAGGTAAAACACATGAACAGTTTCAAAAAATTACTCAACAAATTATGGTGACATGGACTAGAATGATTTCCTTAGAAAACATATTTTGTTTTTTAGGGTTTTCAAAACCTAGTTAATTAATGTATAAAAATATATATTTTTAAGAAAGATAATTTTTTATTTTTGATAATTTATGAATTACTTATACCACAAAAAAATTCAGTCAAAAGCATCTAAGTTTGAAGGTATCAATGGAGGAAAAAAATTCAAATAAGTCACTCAAAAGCATAATAATATGTACATTGTTAATGTGTCTTACCATATTAACCATAAAAGAGTATAATTTATAATTTTTTAAATGTAAATAAGAATGAATAATTAATTCATATTTAAATTTAAGTAAAACTATTTTGAGTGATGTGAATTTGTTAACAACATACAAGTAAATTAGTTATTATTCTAAACTATTATAATAATTTTTGGATTAGATAAGAAGGTTTTCAGTTGTTAAGATACAATAAAATTAATAAAATATATGAGTTAGTGATATACTATTCATATGTTTTAATAATTTTACTATTTTAGTGAAAAATTATATACACAATTATAATATTGATTAAATTTGGTATGAAAGCATGAAGTTGTTATAATATATGGGTTGAGGAAGGGAGAAAGAAAATTGAGGTGAAAGATTCAAGTGGCACATTCTACTAATTATTTGTTTTCATGTGATTTAAAAAGTGAGACATTTTGATGCAAAAAAATAGGGAAACCTTTAGGTGGCCATAAATTTTGACTCGTAACTCTATTTGAGCTCTTCCACATGCTAAAACGACCATATCAAAAATTATGTTATTGTCCCTAGGTAGTTCTACGTACCTATGAATGTTTTTGATATTTTTTGGAGGCCATATGTGATCTTCTGAAGGTCTAAATTATGATTTAATGATTTTTTTGGGTTTTTTCTATTTTTAAAATTGTATATTTTTGGAACTGGACATCGACTTCAAATTTTATTTGGTTTTCAAAATATACAGATTTTAAAAATAGAAAAAACCTAAAAAATTCATTAAATCACAAATTTGGACCCTCAGATGATCACATATGGCCTCTAAAAAATATCAAAAACATTCCTAGGTAGGTAGAATTACCTAAGGACAACAATGTAGTTTTTGATATGGTCATTTTGGCATGTGGAAGAGCTCAAACGGAGTTACGGGTCAAAAGTTATGGCCTCCAGAAAGTTTCCTTATTTTTATTGAATCACATTTCCTTTTATTATTTTTCCTATGAAGATCAAAGAAATATCTAGAGTAGACCTGCCAGGAAAAGGAGGAAGAAGAAGGACAAAAAAAATCTCCAAAATTTGTTAGCCTTCATTCTTTATGGGGATATAAATCACTTTGAAAGTATTACTAATAGGATGTAGTTTTTGATGTTTTTTCTTATCTTCATCTATTTATACAAGTATAATTATAGAGAGGTAATATATATGTAAGTATATTTATTTAAAATTAATAAAGACATGTTTTGAGGTGTCTACAAGAAATTACATACTAGTTCAATCCAAAACAAATTGAATTCCATTTAGAAAAAGTGTGTGACATTCCACACAAGTAAATATACCTTTGGAAAGCCCAACAAAGGTGTCATTCTCAAAAAATATAATAGGATAAAAATCCACTACAATTTTATATTTTCTAATTCATGAAGACTAGATCAATGAAAAATATTGTAAACATATCCAACACATTATTGAAAGGGAGGAAAAAACCAATTATATATTATTTAAAGTGACTAGATCAGTGAAAATAATTGCAAACACATCCAACATATTTTACTCGTAAGGATAGAGGTAAAAAAAAGCAAGTCACACCATCATGTCACATAGGCATAAATTAAATCTTTTATTACTAAGTTTTATTGATTATGTTTTCATAATAAAAATTAGTGAATTAACTTTTTATTTTTTATTTCTTATATTTTGTAGAATTTTATTATATTTTTATTATTTTTATAAAAAATTCTAATAAAATTCTAATCATTTTTGTACAACTAAATTGAGTCAAATTAATTTTATATCTCAAAAATTGTAATGACTCATAAGGCTAAATTTTTTCAATATTTCACTAATAGTATTATAAACTACTTCCTGAAATAATTTTCATATAATTCTCACAATTTTTGAAATTTAACTATTTTACCAAACATATGTCTATAATCAAATTAAATTGATATCTAAAGTTCCAATTGGACTTTTTACAATTTTTTTGAAAGTGAACTAAAATATTAGTGTCAAAAACCCCTTTAAATTATTTTATCACAATTACTACAATAATCCAAAAGAAATTATTTTTCAAAATTAGGTGACTCAGTGCACTATAAAAAATATTTGCGTAAATGAATTAAATACTATTCAAATGACAAATATCCAAAAAGTAAAAATTGGCTCCTAGATTTAAAATATGACACTAACTGAAAGTATATATAATTTTGTATTTGAAAAGTGATATTTGTAAAACCATCATTATCATAATATATATCTCATATGTTGGAAGACAACCCATGAACTAAAGGATTCTTTGTATAATACATTCACACATGTGTCATCCAACAACAAGAAGCCAACACCACAACAATTTCCATAAGGACTTAAGGAGATTCCATGATTCACATCTTTTAAAGAAGAAGCCTTTTAAACAATATAAAAAAGATAATATTTATGAAAAAAATAATAATTTAGATGAGGAGTTTGTTTATGCTACACATACTAGTGACTTGTCTTGTAGTTGTATCATTTGTAAATAATAGAGCCCATTTTGATAGTAGTTTATATCCATGAACTAGTTCATTGGGTCTAGGGCACAATGATCTCTTCACTCTTAGTGTCAATGGATATAATTATTTTCAGCTCTTTTTTGATGATTACTCATGAAAGATGTGGTTATAGTGCTTAAAGACCAAGGAATAAGTTATCCAAATATTCAAAGAGCTCAAAGTTTTTAGGAAGCAAGAATCTTTTCATTGCATGCATATCCTTTACTTAGATTGAAAGAGGAATACACTGGCAATGAATAACCCACGTTGAAATTCTAACATAAAGAAAAACATGTCAAAATCTCCACAAAATTCTATTAAAAATATTTAAAAGGAGTCTATATCTAATGTAGTTTAAAATTTTAACATTTTTAATGTATGTTAATATCCAAAAATCAGACCAAATATAGTAGTGTGAATTTTTAAAGCATTGAGATGCCATTAGAGAAGAAGTCCTAGCAAAAGAAACTCCTAAGTTTAGGGGTTCACACTGTCATCTAGGTGTCATTATAGGAATATAAAAAATAATTCAATGGAATGTTCGAATTTTTTTAATTTATATTTTTTGTTTAGCATATTGAAATAGAGAGAAAAATAAAATTTAAATATGTTTAAAACAATATAGAAAACACTCTTTATCTAATATTTAAAGATGGGTTGAATATATTATACATTGATATACAGATTCTTGAAATAGTAACATGTCATAACATATTTTATTATTATAAAATTAAAATTCGACAATTAATAAATAATATCATAATAACTAAATACAAAATCAAATTTAAAATATTATATGTTCAAAAATATATGACACTTCTCTCAATCCTCTTTTTTAAGGCAATTAAATCAACGAAGTCTATAACACTAGCGTCTATTCAAAATGCTTCAAATGATAAATTCATTTTGAATTTTACGGAGGTCTTTACAACAGTAGCGTCTATTAATAAACTGCTTGGTGGAAACAGGTCGTCTTTATAACGGATTGGATATTCCCCTCCCTCGCCTATAGCAAATGGGAATCAACACTATGGCGTTGGTCATCGTTAGTATCAATTCTTTCTTCAGAAACATGGTTGAGTTTACTGTTGATTAAAATATACCAGAGAGTATTTCTGGTTCATTCAACATTAAAATATAAGTCTAGTTTTTCGAGATCAAGATCTTATCGGAAAGTTGTGGCTGTGGTTTGAGAAAGCTATGTTCTTTAAAATTAATAAAGATGTTAATTCTTACTTAACGGGGTTCAAATTCAAGTGCCTTCTTTCCTTATACATGCACAAGAAGGATATTTTCCTTGCACTACTTACGTAATTACAACCATTAAAAGGTAGGAGATGCTCGTATACATGAGAAAAATATGATCTTAAGTAATTATAACATACAATCTACGTGAGAAAAATATCATAAATAAATAATAACCATTGCAATTGGGATATCCTGGATATGATTTAAGTACATATTCAAAATCATATTAATATGTGTTTATTATGATTAACAGAATAAATAAACGTATCAACTAGAGTAACAGTGTAAGTGAACGTCTCCAAACAGAAATTAAGCTATGAAGCCGGCAAACAAGATTGATGATAAAAGAACAAAGAAGAAAAAAACCAATCAATATGATGGCCACAACCGAAACAAGAAACCTCAAATCAGAACAGTCTAGGGGTGCAGGAAGGGAGTTCCTCTTGGGAGATCCAGAATTGCAGCGCCACTTGAAGGATCTGTCTCAGCCTGTTGTAACACTAACAAACACTGAAACCTATATCATGTTAGAAAGTCAAGTTGAACTGGAGTTTAATTTCTCCACTCCTCATGCATGCAAGCAGTTAGCTGCAGTTGAGCATTCAGTTAGTTAACGAACAGTTAGTTAAACTGTTTGCGAATTTGTTAGAGAGTTAGTTTGCATGTAAAGACTAAAATTAGTCTTGAGATTGTTTTTCTAATTATTGTTTGTATTCAAATCTACTTAAAGACGCTTTGGGCACACATTGTAAGCAAGGAAAATTGAAGATCAATAAAATATTTTTCTTTCAAGAGATCGCTGTAGCAATTGGGTTCAGTTCTTATTTATTTGTTTAAGTTCTTGTTTTGCATGCTCTCTTGATTCTGACAAATTGGTATCAGAGCCTGGTTAGGAAAGCAGCCAGCAGGAAGGCGACAAGAAGAAAGGAGAGCGAAGCAGTCGGGCTCTGGAATTCCCAGCAAGCAACGCAGAGACCGACATCAGCAGTGTAACCGACATCGACCGACTCTCAGACCGACATCGGCAATGTAAACCGACATCAGCAGTATTACCAGACCGACCGCGGTAGTGTAACCAGTGTTGGCAACTGTGTTTCAGAAACAACAACCAAAAAAATATTCCATTGTGAGAAATGACAGCGAACAATAGTATTTCACAGCCTCAAATTCTCATTTTCAATGGTAAGAATTATAATTTTTAGGAAATTAAGATGAGAGCTTTATTTTGCTCACAAGATGTTTGGGATTTGTTAGAGAGTGGTTTTGTAGAACCATAGGATGAGGCAGCCCATCTAGCATTAGATCGAGCACAAAAATATGAGCTTAAAGAGAACAAGAAGAAAGATGCAAAAGCTTTATTTCTCATCCAACATGCATTGGATGAATCTATATTTTCCAGAGTTGCAGTAGCAACAAGATCCAAAGAAGCATGAAAAATCTTTGAGACTACCTATAAACATAATACAAAGGTAAAAATTGCTAAATTACAATCTCTTAGAAGAAGCTTTGAAAATTTGCAAATGAATGATTCAGATTCAATAGACCAGTTTATGGGTCAAGTTTTGAATATAGTGAATCAAATTAGATGTAATGGAGAATCTATCATGGATCAAAAGATCATAGAAAAGATGCTCAGATGTTTACCCAATAAATTTGATGCAATAGTTGTAGCTATTGAGGAAACCATACATTTGGACCAGTTATTAGTAGATGAATTAATGGGTTCTTTGTTAACACATGAATCCAGAATGAATAGGAATAATGCTTCTCTTGAGAATGCCTTCAAGTCATAGATATCAGTTGGTAGAGGAAGAGGAAGAGCCAGGTCAAGCTTCAGAGGAAGAGGCAGATATGGAAGGAATAATTTAGATGAAGGTGAGAATAGTAATCAAAACTATAGTAGTAGAGGACGTGGCAACAATCACTTCCACAAGGTTCACAGAGGTTTGATAAATCTAATGTTCAATGTTATTACTGCAAGAAATATGGTCCTTATGCAAGTGACTGGAGAAGTAAACAAGGATATGTGTACAAGTAGAATGCTAATTACATAGGTGAATCCAGTTCTAATCCAAGTGAATCTAGTTCTAATCCTAGAAGCTTATTTCTTACTTGTAATGTTACTCAAGAAAAAGCTAGAGATATTTGGTTCTTAGATAGTGGATGTAGTAATCATGTGATAGGGAATAATTTTTTTTTGCTAGTCTTGATGATTCTATAAGATCAGAAGTAAAATTAGGAAATGATATCATAGTAGATGTCATGGGTAAAGGTGTCATAAATGTTTTGGCCAAGAATGGTGAAAGAAGGTTTGTACCTAATGTTTATTTTGTACCTAGACTAAAACATAATCTTTTGAGTGTTGGTCAGTTAGTACAGAAAGGCTACAGAATATCCTTTGTGGATAATGTTTACACAATACTAGACAAGTTTCCAAGTGACAGGTTGATAGGAAAAGTGGAGATGACCAAGAATTAGATGTTCCCTCTTCATATTCAGTGCATCCAAGGAGAAGAGGAAGCCCACATCAAAAACATACATCTAGATCAATCATGGCTATGGCACTTAAGGTATGGACATTTACATTTTGGAGGTTTAAATTTGTTACAGAAGAAAATTATGGTGAAGGGATTACCACCAATAGAAAAGCCAGGAAGTTCATGTGACAGTTGTATTCTGGCAAAATAGCATAGAGAGAGCTTTCCAGTAGGAGCCTCATATAGAGCTAAGGTAATATTGGAGCTAGTCCATAGTGATTTATGTGGACCAATGCAAGTTACATCATTAGGAGGTAGCACTTATTTTCTAACCTTCATTGATGACTTTAGCAGAAAGACTTGGATATACTTTCTCAAAAATAAGTCTGAAGCCTTTGGAAAGTTTAATGAATTTAGGGCAATGATTGAAAAGTAGAGTGGTCGCTATATCAAGGTCCTCAGATCAGATAGAGGAGGTGAATATATGTCTAATCAATTTCAAGATTTTTGTAGATATCATGGAATCAAAAGACAAATGACTACAAGGTACACACCACAACAGAATGGTGTAGCAGAAAGAAAGAATACAATAATCATGGAGATGGCAAGAAGCATGTTGAAACCTAAACACTTGTCAAATGAATATTGGGCAAAAGCAGTAGCATGTGCAGTGTATATTCTAAATAGAATCCCAACAAAGAGTGTCAGAGATCAAATTCCACAAGAAGCATGGAGTGGTAAGAAATATAGTGTATATCATTTCAGAATTTTTGGTTGTGTTACATTCTCTTATACCATCTAAATTGAGAAAAAAACTTGATGATAGAGGTGAGAAATACATTTTTATTGGCTATAGTGAAGATTCAAAAGCTTATAAGCTATATAACCCTATTTCAAAGCAAGTGATTATTAGCAGAGATGTCAAATTTAAGGAAGTAGAAGCATGTGATGTTAGCATCATCACAATTGGAGCACCAATTCCACAAGATGAAGAAGTTTTTGAAGAACAAAATTTTCAAGGTGGACAATCCTCTCCACAAATAGGAATAAGCACTCCAATAAGAACACCTAGGAGGTTTGAACAAGGTGAATCATCTAGTCATGCATGTCACCCTGCTCTAGATTCACAAGTAAGTGATGAATCAGATCCAACTCTTACTACTTTAAGAGCAAGATTTAAAGGTAAGAAAATGAGAAATTTGAACGAGATTTATAATCAAGAAGAAGAGAAATTAGATTTGGTTTCAAAGTTTGCTCTTTTCACTCATGACCCTATGTATTATGAAGAAGCAGTTAATGAGGAACATTGGCTAAAAGCAATGGATGAAGAGTTGAATGCTATTGAATGAAATCAAACATGGGATCTAACTATTTTCCCTGAAGGTAAGGATTGTATTGGAGTCAAATGGGTTTATAAGACTAAATTTGATGCAGATGAAAATGTTGAAAAGCACAAGGCAAGGTTAGTAGCAAAAGGTTTGCACAAGAACATGGAGTTGATTATAATGAAACATTTGCACCAGTTGCTAGATTAGATAATGTTAGAATGGTATTATCAATGGCGACTCAAAATAATTGGTATGCATATCAAATGGATGTAAAATCAACTTTTTTGAATGGATTTCTAGATGAAGAAGTGTATGTGAAATAGCCCACAAGTTATGAAGTACAAGGGCATGAAGAAAAAGTTTATAGATTGAATAAGGCTCTTTATGGTCTCAAGCAAGCACCAAGATCATGGTATAGTAGGATTGATTCATATATGATAACCAATGGATCTAGTAGAAGCAATAGTGAGCCTACTTTGTACACAAAAATTAACAAAGAAGGTCAGATTTTGATTGTGTGTTTATATGTTAATGATTTGATTTTTACTGGAAATTTGTCTATAGACACTTTTGAATCAGCAATGAAGAAAGAACTTGAAATGATAGATTTGTGATTAATGAAGTATTTCTTGGGAATAGAAATTGTACAATCAGAGAAAGGAATTTTTATCTGTCAAAAAAATATGCAAAGGATGTGTTAAGGAGATTTAAGATGCTGAATTGTAAACTAGCACCTACACCAGTTGCTATAGGGACTAAACATAGCAAAGAAGACCAAAGGTCTAATGTTGATTCTACAACATTCAAAAGGCTAGTTGGTAGTTTGATGTATCTTACAGCTACTAGACCAGATATCAGTTATGGGTTTAGTTTAATCTCAAGATTCATGGAGTCACCGAAAGACTCACATTGGCAAGTTGGAAAATGGATATTAAGATATGTGGCAGGAACTACAGAATATAGAATTTTATATTCCAAAAGTAACAATTTTAGTTTGATTGGTTTTACAGATAGTGATTTTGTAAGTAGCATTGATGATAGAAAGAGTACTTCTGGATATGACTTTATTTTAGGAACAAGTGTGGTCACATGGGCATCTAAAAAGTAACCTATAGTGACACTTTCATCAGCTGAAGCAAAGTATGTAGCAGCCACATCATCAGCATGTCAAGCAACATTGATGAGAAGAATATTGAAAGATTTATTACAGGCACAGAAGGAGTGAACACCAATCTTCTTTGATAACAAATCAGCAATTGCATTATCAAAAAATCATGTGTTTCATAAGAGGAGCAAGCACATTGATACAAGATTTCACTTTATCAGAGAGTTAGTGAACAATGGAGAAATCCATCTAGAATTTTGCAGATCTGAAAATCAATTGGTAGACATATTTACAAAGGCATTACCAAAAGAGACCTTTGATTGTTTGAGAAAAATTTAGGCATAGTAAATGCTAAAATTGTAAGTGGTGGAAATTAAGGGGGAGTGTTAGAAAGTCAAGTTGAACTAGAGTTTAATTTCTCCACTCCTCATGCATGCAAGCAGTTAGCTGTAGTTGAGCATTCAGTTAGTTAACAAACAGTTAGTTAAACTATTTGAGAATTTTTTAGAGAGTTAGTTTGCATGTAAAGACTAAAATTAGTCTTGAGTTTGTTTTTCTAATTATTGTTTGTATTCAAATCTATTTAAAGACGCTTTCGGTGTACATTGTAAGCAAGCAAAATTAAAGATCAATAAAATATTTTCCTTTCAAGAGATTACTGTAGCAATTGGGTTTAGTTGTTATTTATTTGTTTAAGTTCTTGTTTTGCATGCTCTTTTGATTTTGACATATCAAAGGATCTAAAAAGATAATGCAAATTCTCCTAAGAGGTACCCTATGGTTATAAATATGATCACCAAGGATGTGAGTTGAAACAACATAGCAATCTTGTGATCAGATCAACACCCTTAACAAACTTGGATTAGTGTTCAAAAGATCTTGATTCCCATATGGACTTATCCTCTTCAGAGAGAGAGACATTAGGATCACAAGTAACATGCCAACCAAAAACAAGTGGTTGGCCAGAGGAACCAAATTCAACAACAGCTTAGAAATCACTAAAAAGAAAAAGTGCACAAATGAATGATGGAAGCACCACCTGGAATAAAGTTTTATTTCATTGTCATGAATCCACCATCTTAGAGGTTTTGAAGTAGCTCTAGGTTTTGAAAAAAAATTAGTTTCTCACTAGAAGCTGCTGAAACAATAAAAAATGCCAAATTCCCCATGACTTTAATTGGGAAATTGACTATGAGTTAAACATTTATTAATTAAGTCCGCTCAATCTTCACATGGAGATTAATCTTCACACAACCAATCTTCATTTGGATGAAGGATAGGAGACCCAAAGTAAATTAGGAAATCTGTTAGAGAGTTCGTTTCATGATAATTATGAGAGAACAAAATATTTTAAAAAAAGGTATGATATGAAGGATATCTTGAATTATTTAATTGAGCCACTACCAAGAAATTCTTGAGTCAATAGTGATTCTTAAACCTTTGAGGAGAGCTTGAGATTTTGCTAAATTGTTTGAAGTCCATGTGATGTTAAAAATGTAAGTGGATAGTATTTGTCCATGTTTATCTCTAAATATACCTCCACTGAAAGAGGGACTTGGGTTACTTTTGGATGCTCCATTACAATTTATTTTAACAAATAATTTATTTTGGGCTTACAAAAATCCATCAACCCCTTTTTGCTTTGAGAAGGAAGGCTGAATTTGCTTCCCAATAATATCCTATATAAGAAAGTGGGAAAATATTTTCCAGTTCTCTTTTTTCAGAAAGCGAGGCTTTTACCTTAAAAACCTCCTGAAGATGCTTATCTATTTTAAAAGTTAGATGTATCCCGAAAGAGACATGTTCCAAATATTATGTTGTTTCTCTCTCTCTCTCTCCATAAAATCCAAATGATTAGATATGGAGCCATTGCCCAAATGCATATGACTTAATCTACCACTCCATCTAATTAATTAATAATTTTTTAATAGAACAAGTAGCTACACAAAATATGTTGATTTTCTAAAATAACTAGGACTAAATTCTCCAATAAAAGTTACAATTTAGAGGATATATTTCTAGATTTCATTACTTTCCTTAAAAAAGACCCCCCCAAGAGGGCCCCTAAAAACCAATCCTTTGAATTATATTTCAAAACAAATATTTTCTCATTATGGTAATCCACATATTTGCATTAGGCTTAGGAAGCCCCCAAGGGATCCAAAATCTTTTAAATTGACATATTGGGGGATTAATAGAAGTGATTAAATTATTATTGCCTTGTTTCATAGAAAACATTACCAAAAGTGTATTCAATCCATTTCATGGCATCATTTGAATCCAAACTACATATATAGTGAGAGTTCAAGAAGTTATTGAAATGAATTAGAATATCATAAGTTTTGTTATTATTTGAAAGACTCAGACTTCACTATATTTTTTGAAATCCCCATATACATTCATTCTCATCCTAATAATGTTAAACTTTGCATCCCAACATGTTTTATATGTTATCTTATAATTTATTGAGAGGACCCACATTAAACCAAACATCCTTGCATAGATGGACAAGTCTACCATTTTTCATTTCCCAATAGAGGGAGTTATAAATTTGATATCTGCATTTAGAAATAAAATTCCAAATATGTGACCCATACATCGAATGCACTATGGTAAAAATGTGGAAAAAAAACCTCTAAGTTATCAAAGCAACTTCTTCATATAAAGGTTCTCCAAAAAAATTTAGGTCCCAGAGCTTGATTAACAATTCTAATAATATATTTTATTTATAAGTATAGTTGCCATAATATGTTATAATTCCATTTTAAACTAACCATCAAAGATGGGATCTCCCGACTATTACTAGCAAGAAAACCTACTAAAAATCCAAGGATTTGTTCAATTTTGTTTTGTTTGCATAATGAAGTGTGAATTAATAAAATAAATTATTTTAAGAGGTTAAAGTCCTAGCCTAAAGCACATTAAAAAAATCAAGTATTTTATTCAACATTATACCTTTTTAGAGTCAAGCAAACCCTCCAAGAATGATACCATCCACAAGTTCTGCCAATGATAAAATATTACGTTCTTAGTAATTTTAATATTATTAATGAGATTCAAATATTTATCCTTTGATAATGATCTACCCAAGACCTCTACCATAATTATAAACAAATACATTGAGACATATTTTGCCTAATAAAGACCCCTTCAGACATTGAGAAATCTAGTAGGGACTCTATTTATAGGTATTGAAAATGTAAGTTTAGAGGTGCACGATTTAATAATAAATTTCCATTTTACCCTATCATAATTTTTTCTTGTATCATGTTTTATGACCATATTTGTTTCCTTATATTTTATAGAGTGGATTATCCCATGCATAATAAAAACACCATCTAATATTTATCTATCTTTTTAAAAACTCATCTTTCATTATGAAATGAGTGGATGAATGAGGATTTAGACATTATTAGCCAAGGCCTTTGATGTTATTTTTAATATGGTGTTGCAAAGGGATATTATTCTAGAGTTTTCTAAGGAATACACATTGTCTAAGGAACCCACATTGTCTTTATTGGTACTCATGTCTTGTTGTCCATGGTAGTACAAAAAATGACTTAAAACATCAAAACAAAACTACTAGACAAACTTATCCTTAATAACAAGATTCAAATATATATAGTTTATTACATTGTTTAATCAAACATGAGGATATATTATATATGATAATAATTTACTAGAAATCCATGTATAATATAAAATACCTACTAATGTCATAGTAGGAAAAAATTATTAAATTTAAAATTAAAAAATATAATTTTAATAAAATATTTAAAATTACTAATACTAAATAATTAAATACCCATCCCTTACATTTAGGTATAGTCTAATTTAATAATAATTTGTCTCTAAGCATAAGCCTTTTCATTTTTTAGAATGATTTGATTCATACTTAAGGAGCTACTAGTAACAAATTAAATATTAAAATCCCCTCACTTGAGAAGATGAGAATGTAATGTTTTAGAAATAATGATTATGTATTTAATTAAAGTTTAAATACTAATTTTATTTTTATTTTATTTCCCAATGTAGGTTTATTTGGAATCTCTGTGTGTGTGCGTGTAGTTATAGTTATATTTATATAACTTTTATTGTAGCATAGAAAAGTATTTTTACATCAAAATGTAATACATATACTTACACAATTTAATAAAATACAACTACATGTACCCCAATGAAATAGTAAAATCAAACATAACCTTAATAAAAACATTCTAGAATAAGTAATAAATGCAAAGATATTAATTTATAATAATATCTTAATTACTATGAATTTAGAGATAACTAGTAGAGATAAACACTAGAAAATAGATCTAGAAGGGCAGACAAACTAAACATCAAAATTTTAAAGTGAATAGAGACAATTATCTTGGATGCCATAAGTCAAAGGCAATTCTGGGCCTACTAGATCAATCAATGTATATTTTAGGGAACCTATGAATATTTAAAATATAACTACATAACCTTGTTCACTTTTTTTGGCTTTAAAAACCTCATTTTATTTTCTTTAATTCATTGTAGACCTTTGGGAAACTCATCTCCTTATATGTAATGCTTAAAACACATCACATACTAATAAAAAAATGGGGGAATCAATGAGGGTAATGTGTTATACATCCATTTTTATCAGGTCCCTATTTTGAAACAAATCTTGAAAATAACCATTGATGCACTTGATCAAACACTTCATGTATGCAATCCATTATCCTATCCATCATTTTATATTAGCATTAAAAAGTGGCACAATGTGATAAATCTTATTCAATAAGATTTTGGAGTGAAAGTAATGTATTTAGGTGCAGTCAATGCTTGGGGTGAAGGGATTTATACTTGGGCGTTATTCATGACGAGTCCTCATTTTATGAATTGTTTAGATTATACATGGGTAAATAACCATGTCTAGTTTTCAGGACTAGTTTTCATTAGAATTATAAACATCATTTTGTATTTACTATAGTCTTCTCTATGTTATACCTAAGGGTGACAGGGAGGGTGTTGGTTAAATATACTATATATATACCTATTTTCTAAGCTAACTTAATTTAGTTAGATTTTATATTTAGATCATATGTTCAAACTTATAATAGATAAGTGTACATTTAATGGTACCATTAATAAATGCAACATTTAAGTGGGCCACTCACATGTACATATTTCATGGATAATAATAAAATGGAATATAGTTTGTGTTTAGGTTATAACTACCTCTCACCTCTATTTATATTGTAATCTACATTTTGTAATTTGTTTCAAATATACTACATACTCTATTGACTAGTTGTATTGTGTTTCATTTGGTTATAGTAAATTCTAGGGTAATACATAATCCATTTGATATTTTCATAGTGTTTCATTTACTTATAGTGAATTGCATACTAATAAGGTGCCTAACTCAATAATTATCATTTATATGAAATTTACATGAGATAAATTAAATAAAATAGTAATTTTATGAGTTTAACTATAAGACAACTAAAGTTTTTAGTGTTGAATACTAGATCACACAAATATATATTGAGTAGTATATAATGTCATATTATTTTAAATGGTATTTAAGGGTTTATTTATATATAATACTAAAATAGGGAAGGGTGAATAAGATTTTCACATAACCTTCATAAGAGAACCCAAAATTTGATAAGTGAGGAAAGTTATTGTGTTAGGCCAATTTCAAGGAAGAAAAAGAAAAATACATGGCAGTGTTGTGAATATTTAAGAAAGTCATGGTGTGGTGGGGAAAGGGTAACTATTATTGGGTAGGTTCCAATAGTTGTGATTGTATTTATGACCCATTTATTTTGTTATAATATATTATGAATTATTTGATTATGTACTATCAATTGTAGATTTTTCTTCAAAGTTACATATACATTTTATTAAGGTATTTCCATTATTTTAATAAATATTAATAAAAACATAAATTTTAATATAAAATAATATAAAAAAATTTAAAAAAATTAAATATTACAATTAAAAAATGTATATCAAATGAAAAAATGAATATCTTTATAGTAAAAATGATTATCTTTTTTCTAAATTGAATACGCTTTTAAAAACATTACATCCTTCACTGATACTTTAAAAGGTGAAAATATTTAAAAAAACTAACTTCATAACATATTTTTAGCCAATATATTTATCTTTTATACATCTTATTTTATCATACATAAGAAAAAAGCATAGAACATTTGATGTACCATAAAATTGTAACTGGTCCACTTAAATTTTCTTATATCTTTTCCAATTCAAAATTAAAATATTTGGCTCCAAGATATGATTCCACAAACCTCCATTAATTTGAGGCACTTCCAAAATTGAATGAAAATACAAAATCTATGCCTCACCATTCACAATTAACTAAAAATTTAAAATAAAAAATTTAAAATTTAAAATTTAAAATTTAAAATAAAAAACAAAAGAATTCAAATTATCTTCTATAAATCAAAGAAGTCTATAGAGAAACCAATGATTTATTTTAAAAGAGTGTTAGATTCAAATTAAATTACAAGTGGAATTCAAATTCAATCTTACTTAAGATATTCATAGGATCATTTTCCATGTAAAAAGTCTATTGTTCTCAACTGACATATCAATAAATGTTAGTTTTTTCTCTATCAAATGAAAATGTTTCTAAATTCAAGTTCACATTTTATTCATTCACATTTACCAACATTTCAAATGTAGACTGACATATTTATTGTTCATATGGTTTTCACTCATTTTTATATTTTATTTATATCTTTGAAACATTTACGTAAAATTAAACTGTGGAATATATGTGGGTTATTAATGTCAAACCCAATAAAAAATTACATATGGCATGGTGGCATTCTCTCCACTATTGTGCCAAGTTAATGATGCCCTACCTACCACCAACAAATGTTCCTATTTTTTTTTTTTAAAATTCCCACTTTGTTCATGATTTTTTTGTGTGCCATCACATATGAGTAAATATTTAGTGGTATGTTAATAGTTTAATGAAACCTTTTACCCAAATTTTTTTTCCCTACCTTTTCATGTACATCCTCCCCTTTAGTGGCCATGAAACCCACTAAAATTTTCTCAATCATGTAGTTTTTCACAAAGGATAATCCATCAGTAGAATGGAGAAATGAGAATTATTATTATTATTGTGCCTTATTTGAGCATGGATTTTTCAGTTGTGTTTCTACTTTTGAATAAATGTTTTTTTAATATAAATGTAGAAATGAAATGTTATAGAAAGTTATGTTTCATTTAAATGAGCCCATAATAGGTCTTCACATCTAATTCAACATTTATGGGTTTGTTCATAGCAATTTTTAAAGTATTCATTCATAAACAAGTAGATATTATTAATTTTTATCGACCAATTTACTAATGAATTCTATTCACATGTTGGAAGACACTTGTGTCATCAATATGCAAGTATCATATTGGAAGATGATAATGTCATCACCATGCAATAACTATTATATTAATTTAATGGAATCCCTAGAGGTTTTTGGAAATCATGTCATTATATCCTTTATATTTGTGCTAAATTTCTATTACCTTACACAACATGGATTAGATTACTGAACAATCATTCATATGTGGATGGAAGCCCTAGATGTTTTTATTCACTATAAGGTGCATTGATTGTCACCATATAATAGTGGATAGCATTTAAAAAATACTTATTTATAAAGTTCATTTTAATACTCCTAGTAGTCCACAACCATATGTTTTGAGTGGAGTAAATTGTTTTTTGAATTCATGTTGTTATTTTTTTACATTAGTGATATAATATTGTTTCCTAACATTAACTTTTAAAGGGATGAAATGTTACCTATCTTCAACAACCTACAAATGTTCAATGTGTTACTAAACATTTATAGGTGCATGGATGGAATTATGATAGGTTTTCATTAAGATAGGTTTAAATATTATTGTTTTTTAGTCAAAATTTAAACTATCATTCCCATTCCAATAAGTGGGTGACTCTGATGTATCAAATGAAACCCTTTTTTGAATTCTTGTTGATGTGTTATTGATATGGCCTTATGAATTAATTTTGTTGTATTATTAATTCACTACTTCATAAATATAATTATTAATTTCCATAGGTTTTGTTGATAAATTACTTAATATTTTATTCTTTGTGGATAGTAGCCTTGAAAGTGTTCTTTCACATAAGAATAAACATTACTATTTTGTATCGAAACTTAGAATATTTTTAATTAATGATTCTCTATTTTTTATATATAAAACACATTTATCTTTCCATACCTAAGAAATTTATATTATAGAATTATTTCAGAAGGCAAAGCTTTGGTGCTCCTTATTTTAGCCAATCTAGTGGGCTGCCCTAAAAATGCTGACTTAAACCACCTATTTTAAAATTTTAACCAATAATAATATTAAAATGAACAAATTATATTATCATTGGATTTAAAAAAAAATTGAACTAAGGCACTATGTCGTGTTAATGATGAAACCAATCTTCAATAAATCTTCTTGCTTCTAGGTATCTTAGGCCTGAATGGGACTGAATTATTCTTGTACTCAATCAAAAAATATAAATTTAAACACATATTAAGTTATCATGGATGTTTCCTCTTTTATATTTTGTTTTCTCTCGACATCAATTTCTGCCTTACTTTTATATAAATCTTTAGTAAAAATTGGAATACACTTTCTTTAGACATTGTTCTAAGTCTATCACTTTGAATCCAAGGAATATTTGTTCAATACTTATACTTATTAATCTATGATGAGGTTTATATACTCTTTCATATTATTTATAACATATTATTTAAGTGATACTCTTCAATAAATTCTTAATATTTAAAAAATATTCAAAATGAACTTTTCTAACTCTTCCACTCACAAGATTATAGACTAAGTTTCACCCATATATTTCACTAAAATAATTTTTTTGAATTGAAATCACCTTAAACACATCATTAAAATCCCATTCAAACATTACACAAATTTTCAAACACTTTTACTTATTCACTTTGAAATTATATTGTTTTCACGACTAATAAACCCTTTTGAGACCTCTATTTATATACATGTTGAATATGTTTTGTCAATATATTTATATATAGATTTCAAAAATTATTGAAACTAGTCTTTAAATATCAAATATATACTTATTAATCAATCTACCAAATTTCATGTAATTTTACGTAGTCATTTTGAAGATATATAAGTTTTAGTTCTTGAAAACAGACTTTTTTTAGGACTTATACACACAAGCTTGCAGTTTGAGTTTAAAAAATATCTCCACATACAAGGATTATTTAATTATTATATAATTTTAAAAACTTTTAAAAATTCATAATAAATATGATCACAAAATTTCAACTAATTTTAATCATTTGTTTGGGAGTTATGCATGTTTTTGAGACCTAAAACCCTAGTTAAGGGTTTTACACCTTACATAAATAAGACCTTAAAATATGTGATCATTAATATTACATATATTATTATATAGTATTATTAAATTTATATGACTTTTAACCATCCTATTATCTCTTAAAATCACTTCAATATTTTACAACATTCAAAATACTATCAAAATATGGTTTTTATCTGTCAAATAAACATTTTTCTATGCACAAATAAGACTATATTCTACAAACACACTAGTTTATAAGATAAATAAGGTTAAAAGATGATAAAAAAAACTTAATCATGCTTGATAAAATCTATTAATAACCCCATAAAATCCATTCTCATTCTCCATTCATTCATTTCATTCCAAAATCATATTACATATATATAGCGAAATCCTAACTTCTTGATCATAGACGTGTAACCCTATACCTTCTTTTCTTCTTATTTTAAGAGTATTGGAGACTATTATTATTATTATTATTATTGTTGTTGTTGTTGTTGTTGTTGTTGTTGTTGTTGTTGTCGTTATTATTATTATTATTATTATTATTATTATTATTATTATTATTATTATTATTATTATTATTATTATTATTATTATTATTATTATTATTATTATTATTATTATTATTATTTAATTATTTTATCATGATTCCAGTGTTATCATATCTTAGTTGACATCATTTCTTAGGATTCTTCTTATTACATACAATAAAAATATTTAAAGCACCTATATCTTATCTAAAAACATGCATAATTTGTCTTTTCTCCTACATTGAACACATATTGATTGGTTACAAGACAAATTTAGGTGGAGTGGAAGATTTAAATATCATTATAACATGTAGCTAGATCCTCAAGACCCATTACTATAAGACAAATACTTTCACAACTCATCAAAACCTTCAAAACTCTTAACAACTAATTCAATTTATTTAGATTTTCTCAATTTGGTGGAAAACCTAGAAAAGAGCTCAAATGATCCACTATTGCAATTACAATCATTTTTACACTTCTTGAAGTACCTAATATGATATCCAACACCTAATTATTACCATTATAAAATAATAGGAAACATGAACAAGCTTATTATTAACCAATCATGACTCCCTAACTTTAAAATGACCTATACAAGACAAAAATGTACAAAGATGAATCATTTATGTTTATGCTCCTTAATCAGACTCCCCACCTAATAAATTTGAGCTCCAACTCAAATGAATCTTTTTTTTTCCAATTCTTCTTATTTTCTTGTCTTCCTCTTTTAATTTATCTTTTCCCTCTATTCATTTTTTCTTTAATTGTTGATCCTCTTCAACTAGTTGCTCATATATGTGATCATGTTCATTTTCTCCACATTTATGCATCTTCTTCTCTGCATTTTCCAATGTTTCACCTAAACATGGAAAATTTTCATTAAAGATATAAACTTTTCCATTATGTCCTTTAGACGCATTCAACCTTTCTCCCTTTTTAGCATGTTATTTCTTCTTCACTTCCACATTATACATTTTCCAAGTTTGCATGTGAATTGTCTTCAAGTCTATCATTCCTTAGTTTATGAATCTTATTTCAATTCTATGTTGTAAATAATACCTTACATTGGTATAAAATTTTTCACCTTTTAATCATTGTTCAACCCTATAAAGTTCATTTACTATGTAATTTTCCTTTTGTTCCTCTTCTCTAATCCTACATTACTTTTTTGGTGTCTCATCTTCCATCTCCATGAGATTTATACTCCTTATCATATCTCTATCTTCTTTATAATTAAATTTTATTTCCTCTAATACTTTTTTGTCACAATATTGTTTTAAAGCACTATTCTAATTCATTTTTCCTGCTCTTACTTTATAATATCTTAAATTTAATTTTATCATGGTTTGATCACACAACTTATACTAATTTGCTCTATTGGTAATTCATTCCATGCCATCTTCACATAGTCCTCCATATTTTTTTATATCGAAAAGCTCTATTAATTTCATTTTCATTGTGTGATGAGATTGATTGGTGTCATCATTCACCTTATCCTCAAGCTATAATATCATTTAATAAACTTGTTTTTCCTTTAACTCTACTTAAATCTCTACTATAAATCATTATTGATGTCCTTTGGCCTTATCATAATGATGGTTTTCTTCTTTATACTAAGTCTTATCATATAATCTTTCTTCTTCTTGGGATACCATCTTCTTAGTTAATTCAGTTTATAGGAATATAATGTTTCTTGTAGAACTTCCTCATTATTCTTCTCATACATGCTTTCAATAACATTAGCTAAATTATCACTATACAAATAAAAGGAATTAATACCTTACCTTAGCCTACTTACTCCATCTTATTGTGACCTCTTATTTTATAGTTTGGTCTCTATATAATTTGACTATTTTTGCTCTTATAATACTAGTTTTTACTTACCTATTCTTGGATTAAAATTATTCATCATCAAAATTAATTTATTTTCCAAATTATCTTCTTCATGAGGAGTTTCATTATTATCCTTCATTTTTTGATCTAAATTTAACTCTTATGTCTTGCTTCTTTTCTTCTTCATATGGAAATCGAGTATCTCTTACCTGTGTATCTCTATACCTATACAAAAAACTTCTTCAATATAAATGAACTCATACTTAGCAGACTCAATGGTATATTCATGGATTTTATGATCCTCTACTTCTCTAGTTTATATGACATTTTTAGATTCCTCACAAGACTATTGTGATACTCTTTATAACCATATAAGTTTTTCATCATTTGATGACCTCTTCTTTCCCATGGTTTGCTCAACTATGCCTTTATGATTCTTTTGTTTTGATGCTTGTTTGAAATCTTCTAAATTCCACTTTTAATTATCATAAAGTTTATCTTCGTCTTTGTTCTTTTATTCCCTTTAACTCTTGACTATCCATACTTTTGTCTTCATCTTATTTTACAATTCTATAGATGCCCTGTTATTGTCATTTATTTTACATATGCCCATGACTCCACTTGTTGATTTTTCCAATAGACTTGTTTATATCCTTCAATCCCTATTACGTACTTTAGAACCTACTTAAAATGTTCTTGTGAAGCTTCTTCATATTCTTAATCTTTCTTGATTACTTCATAACCATCATGCAATATTAAATCTATCTCCTTCATATAATGTACATAGTCTTTATCTTATGTTTTCCACCTTCATATTTATTTGTCCTACTCTAATCCTTTTGGATGAGGATTAATATTTTATTTGGCTCTTCATGTTTCAAATCTACAACTATATCCTTTCGATTCATTGTCACCCTATCTTCATTATCATTTTTAAGTTTTGAGGCCTCAAATGGGTTACTTTTTTCAACAACTTGCATACTTGAAATCACCCACTTAAACATATTATTAGATTCAAAAAATTGAGCTCTAACTACCATTTTAATTTCCTCTATGGGTTTCTCTTTTATCATCTATATCATATTTTTTTACTTTTGACTTATTGTTGTCTCTTTTTCCTTTATATAATCTACTCGATTCACCACTTGACCACCTTTTTCATTTTTAATAATATCCCTTATTCAGATTTGTTAAATTCTTCTAAATGTTTCTTTAAGCATGTTAATGCCTACATCATCTCATATATTTATCAATATCCTCTTCTTTTATAAACTTATTAATTTTATTCACCTATTTTGTCTTTGTCTTGTTTTATTCTAATTCTTTTTCTTCTTATTCTTGTGCCTCACCTAATGTTTATACATGGTCTTTTGACACTTCTAAGTCTATTCCACCATATATTCCTTCATCTTAAACCTCAATATGCTCCTCTCCACAACTTATTAAGACTCAATGGGTTATATGAATACTACCTTCTCTCTCTCTCTCTCATATTTTTAATAACATCTTTCAACTTGTATATAATTTGCACTTATGCAAACTCTTACCAAGAGCTTGCACTGAGATTAGATACCAAAAATAGTGATACATGAATTTAGTAAGTCCTTTTACTTCTAGGTCTCTTAGGCCTAAATTAGACTATCTTGTTAATATACACAGTCAAAAACTCTAAAGTCAAACACATTTTATTTTAGTAGCTTGTATCTTAATTTATATGTTATTTTCTCTTAACATTGTTGGAAGTTTGTATTTTTCATTGATTAGAATCAATGATTACAACACTTAATATACATGATTTACTTTCTATAAATAAGACAACATACATTCGTAAATGAAAGAGGCATCATTATTTACAGAGGAAGGATAGATTCTTATCTGAAGAATCTATAAAAACATAGCTATGTCTAAAAAATAATGTAATAGCTTATCCTACGATGTCTAGAAGTTGTTAGTTATTATGTGTTTGTGTTGTCATCCCCCCCCCCCTTTTATTAGATTATTTTTATAAATGTACTCCCTAAACAACTCAAATTTCACCTTTCTAAGGGATTTGGTGGGTATTTCTTCTATATATGCATTTGTAGGGCAGTACTAGATCGAGATGTGGTGGTTTAAAACTTGTTCTTAAATGTAGTGACATTCAACCTCTATGTACTTTATTCTTTCATGATAAACTAGATTGTACAAAAGCTTTAACACACCTTGATTATCAAAATGAATGATAGTTGTCTCCTTTTCAATATATCCCATATCAGCCATAATGTGATGTAACCATATCACCTCACACATAGCTCCACGTATGGCACAATACTCTAATTTAGTGGATGAAAGAGAAACAACAATTTGCTTCTTTGTAATCCATGAGATTCATCCGGATCCAAGATGCAATATATATCCTTATGTTGACTTTTCATCATCAATAGATCTGGCATAGTCTGAGTTAGTGTATCCCTACAAGAAGAACTAACTATTCTTCTTTTATTCTAGACCATACTCAAGTGTACCTTAAACATATCTCAAAACATGCTTTATTACTACCCAATGACATTTATTTGGTTCCTGCATAAATATGGAGATATATCTCATAGCAAAACATATATCTGGTCTAGTGTAGGTTAAGTAGATGAGACTCCCAATGCGTTATCTATAGAGAGTTGCATCTACTTGAAGTGAATCCTAGAATCAAAAGAGTTGTAAATCTTTCCCCATCAATGTTGAAAGTGGCTTACAATATGACATTCTATACTTTTCCAAGAGTGTTTTAGCATATTTTATCTAGGAGATAAAAATGTGATTTGGTTTCTACCATATCTCCAAGCCAAGACAATAATGTAGTAGCCCCAAATTGGTCATGGCAAAGGATCTTTTGAGATCATTCTTCACAATAACAACATGATCTTTTGAAATTCTAGTGATCACAAGATCATCCACAGATAGAATAAGAATGCTGATATATGTTCCTAACTTTTTTATGTACAAGTTAGAATCTAAGGGGCTATGAGTAAAACCATGCTGCAAAAGGTGAGCATCTATTTTGGTGTACCATGCCCTAGGAGATTGTTTCAGTCCATAAAGTGAGTTGATGAGATGACATACCTTTTTAGGATGTTTTTCATCAATAAATCCTTCTAGTTGGGTCATGTATACTTCTTACTTTAGATCACCATTAATAAAAGCACCTTTTACATCCATTTGTTAATGTCTCCATCCATTCTATACTGCCAATGTACAAATAACTCTAATGGTCTTGATCTTTGTAGTAGGTGCAAAGGTATCTTCATAGTCAATGCCTTCTTTCTAAGCATATCCCTTTGCTACAAGTCATGCTTTGTGTTTTTCAATGGATCCATCTACCTTGTATTTTATTTTGTAAACCCATTTTCAGCCTATGGTTTTATTTTTTATAGGTAGATCAACTAGTTCCCAAGTCTAATTCTTCATGAGTGAGTCATACTTAGCATCCATTACTTTACTCCATTATGGCTGATTTAAAGCTACACACACATTATCAAGTTCAAATCTATCAACATTTGTTCTTATGAGTGAGAAAATTACCTCATAACTTGTCTGACTCCTCATTCTAACTCTAGATGAATGGGGGTCTTTGTTGGTAACTAGTACCCACTTCGGACAAGAACTTTGTTGTTGTTGTGAAGAACTACTTAGTGGATGTGAAAAATTATTTGGTGGATGTTTTAGATCTCCAAAATCAACATATAGTTCCCCTTGTAGCTCTTCTTCCTGGTGAGGAGTCTGCTCATCATCTGACTCAAGAAGTAATTGGTGAGAGGTAGTTGGTATTGATTCACCATTCTACATCTCAAAGGATGATTCATAAAATACCACATCTCTAATTTCATAGATTTTCCTCGACTTAGGATGCTTTAAATGATATGCCTTTGAGGTTGTGCTATAAACCAATAAGATGCATGCAAGTGTTTTGGAATCATGTTTATTTCTATTTTGAGCTGATACATGCATGTATGTTGTGCAACCAAATACTCATAAATGAGAAATAGAAGTCTTTTTACCACTTAATACATTTTTAGACATTTTGCCCTTCAAAATCTTTGTTGGTTCCCTATTAAGAAGATAAACAGCTATATGGATTGCTCCTACCTAATAGCATTTCTCTAGTTTCACTATAGATAGCATGGAATGAACCATTTCCATCACGGTATGATTGCATCACTCAACAATGCCATTATACTAGGACATGTAAGGATCAGTCAAACTCTATTTGATTCCTTATTGGTTTAGGAATGCCAAGAATTTATTTAATGTGAATTGCCCCCCTCGATCTAAGAAGAGGTGAAGTAGAGGTTATTCGGTCTCCTTCACAACCTGCTGATAGAAGACTTGGAAATGATAGAGGGCCTCACTCTTATTTTTTAGGAAGAATACCCACATCTTTTGGGAGTAGTCATCCATGAATAGTTCAAAGTACTTGTATCTAGACAATGAAGTGGGTAATCCGCCATTCAGATCAATATGAACAATTGACAAATGATTCTTGGCATAAAAAGAGATATCTTTGAATAGATCCTTGTGTTGTTTACCTGTAAGGCATCCAGGGTATAAGTGCAAGGAACTAGACAACTTTGGAAGTCCATGTATCATCCCTTAAGAACTTAGTTGGTATAAAGATACCATTGATAAATGGGCATAATGGTAGTGCCATAGGGTAGTGGATTCTACTATTGAGGTAGATAAAGCTACTGTAGAAGATGAAACTGCATCTAAATCAAATAACTTATCTTTCAGAAAAGATTTTGCAAGAACTTTACCTTTTCATGAAATCATGGAAGTTTTGATGCCATTTTTGATAAGAAACTCCACCTTGACTTGATAATTCAATAGCTGACAGATTTATAATAGATTGGATGTCAAACTAGGAACATATAGTACCTTTGTAAGTGTATATTTTTATTTTCTGAAGGCAATGGCAACTTGACCTATTCCTGCTGTGACATACTCCTTATCGTCAGTGAACCTAACCCGATTTCCATTGGGTAGGTCTATTAGTGAATCAATAGGTTTTTGTCACCTGCCACATGCTTAGTGGACCCCGAGTCAATCAACTAGATATTCCTTGTGGGTTGCGAGGTCTAGAAGACTAGTACTACATTCTTGTCTTCATCAGTTGTTACCTAATCTGATTTGTCTTCTTGCTGGGTAGTGAGATGTCCCTTCTACTTCCACTGTTGAGGACCTCTTGTCTTCTATGTATTGTCATGCCCTGATGTGCTTGGCCTATTGGTAGATCTTTTATTTCAACTTTTGTACCAATAGTTTTCTATGTCGTGAGTGTTGGTGTGACAAATGTGACACCACTTCTTTGACTTCTATGACTGATGATGAGATAATTGTTGTTGTTGTTTCTATGGTAGCTTTTTTGGAGGTCCCTTCCATGATTTATGACCTCATTTCTACTTTGTTTTAAGAGCCTTATCTTGAGACTCATCTTGTGCTGAATTGATGGCTTCCTCCTGCTGTAACAAGTTCACGAGCTCTTCAAATGACACTTTATGTTTAGAGACATTTAGTGTCTGATGAACACTCTGAATTAGGGAGTGCTCGCAAGGTGAGCGAGACCAATGTTTGGTCGTCTACCGTTTCACCTAGAGCCAAGAACTCTATTCGTAGCCCAGCTATTCGACATAAGAATTCCTCTACGTTTTCATCAGACTCCATAGTGAGTCTATGAAGTTTCAACTGCAGATGGAGGATCTTCATCTGATTTTTTGTCTCATATATAGTTACTAATTTGTTCCATGCTATCTTTGCTTTGTCAGCATCTCTGATATGTAGTTGCGCATCATCGGTGATGCTTAGCATAATCAGCGTTAAAGCCTTAACATTGAATAGTTTGTACTTTGTGAGTGCATCGGGATCAATGGGACAATGTGTGCTCCCTGTTAGATGATCCACAATCCTTCGAATTGTATGATCATACACATTTTTGTTTTCTATGCATCATAATTTGGCCCCTTAAGTAGTTGGGCATCCGAGAGAAGGAGTTTGGGTGCAGATATCTTCTATTTGTACAAAATTTCAGAAAGCTAAAAAATAAGATTTATTGTTTCGAAATTTTGTATTAGAAAGATGTACCTTGTTTAAATGCTGCGTTTTTCTTTTCAATCGCCCTTTTCATCTTAATATTTACCGTTGATTTCTCCACCACGATCTTGATCTCGGGGTGTTTGAGCGCTTTTCTTCAACTCATTCTGCATACCCACGACTATATATATTCTTTGCTTTATTCCTGACAAGATATTTTATTAAAAACGACCACCTTCTCAGTCTGGCTCAAGCTCCAGCTCCGGACTATCTCCTCAATGTTACGCCATCAATTTAATATAACCGACATAATTCCTTCCATTTGGTCCAAGAACTTGACTCGATCAGTGACAGTGTGCCTGGAATTGACATATCATATTCACGGACATAATGTCCTTCAAATGACGATGCCAAGATCTGTTCGATCTCCATTCTGCCCAGGCTTAAAAGCCGTGCTACCTAGGCATGGTCCCCAGGTCATCTGAAGCTCAGCTCTCGATCTGAGACTGTCTTTTCCTTCAATGTCCTTCAGGACATTATTCCATTCAGCTTTCTAAAAATGGCTCGAAGGCTTGCTGGGCGGTGTTCTCGACTGTGGACTCAAACTCGCTATCAAGCTTTTTGAAATCAATATTTTACTTCTGCCAAAACTTCTTCACTCAAACCAAGATCAGGTGCAGTCCTCTATGGATTCAAAACAAGTCAAGGCCTATCAGCAGGTCGCTCATCTCTAAAAGACTCTTTCTTCTTTGCTGCAGGTGTCTATCAAGCGATTGCATGCTCTAACCAGGTGACTGATTGCTCTCCTTCCGTTATCGCTTGACCGAACTGCTGCACTTTGCTCTCAACGATTTCACGCTAGGCTTTTAATGGCTTTCTACAGGCTCGTGTCTTACTTCTGTGAGACTTATCTGGTCTTTCCCTCGTCTCTGCACCTTTTGGCTGTACTCAGACTTTTAGCGTTGCCACTCTCTGCCAAACTTTGCTGCACAGGCTCTGATCAGGCTTACTCGAAGCTCTGATACCAGATTTGTTGAAAGTCTGTTTTCTTCATTGATTAGAAACAATAATAACAGTGCTTTATATACATGATTTATTTTCTGCAAATAAGACAACCTACATCCGTAAATGGAGGAGGCGTCATCATCCGCAGAATAAGGACAGATTATTATCCGAGGAATCTAGAAAAACATAGATGTGTCTAAAAAATAGTGTAATAGCTAATCCTGCGATGTCTAGAAGCTGCTTGCTATTATGCGGTTGCCCTATCAAACATCACTTTATGCCTTACTTTTATATGAATATTTACCAGAAATTAGAATACACTTTCTTTAGACCTTGTTCTAGGTCTATCACTTTGAATCCAAGGAAGATTTGTTCAATATTTAGAATTATTAAGCTATTATTAGGTCTTCATATTTTGTCTAACTCAATATGTAAGTGATACTCTTCAGTCAATGCTTAATATATTTGAAAAATATTCAAAAAAGGCTTTTCTAATCCTTCAATTCATAGGATTGAAGACTGAGTTTCATCCGTATCATTCATTACAATAATCTCTTGGAATTTAAATCACACTAAACGTGTCATAAAAATCCCATTTAAACCTTATACAAAATTTCAAACACTTTTTTTAATTCATTCTCAAGTTATACGCTTTTCAGAGCTATTAAACCGTTCTAGAACCTCCACTTATAGACCTGTTCACTATGTCTTGTCAGTATATTACTATATAGACCTCCAAAATATAATAAACTAGTCTGAACTCTCACATAGATCATTACCCATCAATTTACCAAATTTAACGCAATATGACTAAGTCATTTTGAAGATATATAAGATTTAGTGCTTCAAAACATATTTTATTTAAGCCTTATACACATAGGCCTACATTTTCAGTTTTGAAAACATATCCACCTATATAGATTCCTTATAGTTATGAGAAAAGGTAAAACACTTAAAAAACCTCGTAATACTTTTGCACTACATCTCATATGGACCAGCCAGGACACAAACCTAGGACCTTCCATTTGTTGTTAGAGTGCTTACCCACTAAACTACTGGCCTATCTATGGCCATCCCATTATTGGTCTGGGTGTGAATTATCTCCAACATCCCCCTCCATTAAGCCACACTACAAGTTCTTGGGGATCTTATCCAGGATATGATGTAACATGTTGAAGATCTTTGTAACGTTTAGTGTCATGACAAATGTGTGAAATCAATAAGGGAGAACTCTTAATGTGATCAGAACCAACATCATGTCCTGGATCATTTCTCAAAGCACAACTAATTATGGTCAAATTTAGGCCATCCAACATAAAAAATCCTCAAATTTATCTTCATCTTTAATAATGAGAGTAAGAAGCCTAGACTAGAGATGAAAGATCTTAGTTTGGTTCTTCATCTAATATATAGAGGATAAAATGTCTCGAGCCTCCTTTAATGTTGATGCATCCTAAATATGCAGTTGAACCTCATGATGACAATGAGTGTGATCAACAATAGGGATTTGACATTGGACTTATAATATTTTTTTTCTCATCAGCTCTAGTAGATGTGTCATTGTACTAGTGACAATGCCCCATAGTTCTTCAAATTAATAAATCATGCACATCTATGTCTTCCATGTGATGAAATTTGGCCCTTTGAGAAGTTGAGCATCAAAAAAGAATAATTTTAGGGTAGACATTATCTTTACATATTTAATAAAGATTTGACAAGGCTAGTGAAACATTAATTTATTATTTCAAAATTAAGTATTAAAAAAATGACCCTTATTGAAATCACCTTCTTTTCTCTTTCAATGGGAGCTACCTTCTTCATAACAATAGTTTTGGGCTTTTCTTCCTTATTCAGAGGAGCAACTGCAAGAGTTTTAGCTGTAAGTGTCTTTTTCACAAGCTTTGGCTTAGGTAGAAGTGTTGTCAGCACACCTTTACTAGCTCTGTGATTTTAAAATAATGTCAAACCAGTTCCTCACTTTGTGTAAACTTATGAGTTTTTTGAATTATCATCACATAGCCAAATTGTGGATCAATAAAAAATGTCCCCTATGGCTTCATGACTTAGGTTTTAAACCAATGTGCTACCTTAATCAGTGACAAAGAATATGTTAATCTACTAAAGAGCATGATTCTATGGCACAAGAATTTCTAAGCTCTTTTAGACCTCCAAATCAAGATAAATGACCATGTGGCCCATGTTTTGGATGGAATGCATTGTGTGGTATGGGGATTGAACTAAGCATGCATTTAAAGCATAAGGAAATTCCAAGCTTGTAGATTAATTAAACCCACATCAAGGGGATGCAATTCAAATGATCTATGTCATGATTGAGGATTCTAGCACCCATACATTTCAAATGGTATTGGATGAGTATTATTCTTTGATACAACATGTTTAGCTACAACTCATATTGAATAACTAGGACATAAACCTAGAGCCTTCCATTTGTTTTTGGAGTGATTACTAATTAAACTACTGGACCCTCTATCTCTAGATCATTGTTACTCCATGTGTGGCTTATTTCCAAAAAATACACTTGCTCATAAAAATTTAATTCATTTGATTTATTCATTCGGGAGATATGAACATTTTTATACCTAAAACCATAGTTAAGGGTTTTACACTTCACAACTAAAAACTTACAATATGTGATCATTCAAATTCCACATATTATTATAGAGTCCTATCGATATAATAAGAATCTCTGCCAATTTTATCTTCTCTTATAATCACTTTAAGATTTCACTACATTCGAAAGACACTTTTTATCTATCAAATAAACATTTTTCTAGTACATATAGGATTGTCTTAAATAAAAACACTAATATAACATAAATAAGTTTTAAAAACAATAAAAATACTTATTCATGCTTTATAAAAACTATTCATAGCCCCTTAAAATTTGTCAATAATTTTCATTTATTCATTCCATTCAAAATTTAGATTACGTACATATAACAAAACCTCAACTTCTTGACCTCAACCATGTAGAACTATACCTTTTTTATTCTTCTTATTATAAGAGTATTGAGTAGTATATCTTTATCTTCTTACCCTTTTTTATTTGCTTATTTCATGATTCATTCCTTATCTTATATTATATGATGCCTTTTCATATGATTATTATTGTTACATACAACAAGAATCTCTCAACTAACTATGTCTTATGTCAAAACATGCTTAATTTGTCCTTTTTCCTATATTGAACATATAATGATTAGTTATAAGATAAATTTAGTTTGAGTGGAGGATTTAAATACACTTAGAACATGTGTATATATCTTAAATACCCCTTATGATAGGACCAAGACCTTCACAATTCATCGACAAAATCTAAACTCTTAACAACTAGTACAATTTTTTTTGTCATTTTGGTGGGAAACCTTTAAATAAGCTCAAATGATCAATTATTACAAGACCAATGATTTGTACACTTCCTGTAGGACCTAAAATGATCTTCAACACCTAATTATGACCATTAGAAGACAAGATGAAACATGAATAAGATTCTTATTGACCAAACATGACTTCCTAACATCAAAATGACCTATATAAGTCAAAAATGTACAAAAATGAATATTTGTATGTTTATGCTCCTACATCAAATTAGTATGGGTCATTAATATGAAACAAAGTTATAACTTATAAGATATGTGTCTTTGAAGGACTGAATATTTATTAGTACGTGGATGGAATATATGAAGGTATTAATTTGCATAACAATAAGAGTTAATGTCTTTCTATCAAAATTAAGAATTTTCTTAACATACCAATAGATGTCCAGTTAGATGTATCAAATAAATCCTTATATCATATCATGTCCTTATGATTTTCATATATTGTTGTGTTATTATTTCACATTTTCAACATTAAAAATATTCCTTCAGATAACTATTATTGATATGTTTTCCATTCTATTGTAAATTAGTTATAAAATTTACTAATTATTATAGTTTAGCATGAGAAATGAAAATAAGAAGACAAAATATGTTATAAGTTGACCACATACAATAATGAAGAGTATAAGAGTCAATTTTTTTAAGATATTGATGAAGATGTTAATGAACATGGGCAACCCACTATAAAATAATATGGAAATGAAATTGTTGCATTTCAATCCCCTTCCAACTAGGAAGAAAAGGAAACATGTTACTACCACTGCATAAAAGTCATTGAATTTTAAGCGGACAAGGAAGAGATGAAAAGTTCAATTAGATATATGGAAAAAAATGGTTACTCAACTTATTCCTTATAAATAAATTAGTGCATGAAACCCGCTACTATATGTTATTGGGTAAAACTAATCACAACTACTAAAATTAGGGGTCCACCCTCTTTTATAAATTACAAAGGAAAGTTAGATAGTGAATCAGTTGAAGGACTTATTTGGGAATTCATTGGACATATCTCATTTTTAGTTATATGTTTTCTGCATATGATAAATTAGGACCAACCTTTTTAATGATGGGTCCCTAGCAAGTCATGGTGGAAAATCTTAAAAAGTAGGCACCATGATTTATCTATGATAATATCATAAGGACTTGATATGGATAGGGTTCTGATGTTAATGCCATCCATAATGAAATTATTGAAAGATATCATGGGAAAATTTTATGCAAAAAATAATTATGGGCCACATAAAATATTGAACAATGATGAGATAGGGGTGTAAGCTAGAATAAATTATGGCTTACAATTCATCACCAAAAAGGGGGAAAGGAGTATGCCACATATAATGTTGACAGGTAGATAATGTATCCCTATTTTAACATGTGTGAATGAATATTTTTAGAGTATCCTAGAGTTCTACTTCTTTAAAGGAAAAAAGTAAATTTTAGAATTACATTTTAGGCTATGAACTAATCACATTTATTTCTACCTAAGTCCAAGCATGGATGTTGAAATGATTGTTTATGAACTGGCCACATAACTTATCTAGATCTTTACTAGGATGAGATTCACATGCCTATAGACATGTTCTCATATTTAATGAACATGACATCATTTATTTAATTTAAATTTTTGAAGAGGCTAGAGCTTTGGGGATAGATCTACTTACATTATGTGCACACATTACACATAAATTTTAGCCATTAGATATATGTTTGTTCAATCTGAGGCCTAATTCTAGAGTGATAAGATGTCATGGATGAATATGAATCAAGGTTGTGAGATAAATATGCATGTATCTTCCTCTTTTTAAAGAAAATAATAAAAGATGGCATAAACTCCTAATAATATAATATCTAAATTTTGAAGGACATCTATTTCACCCCTAAACCCTAATGTAGTAGTCAATGACATGACTTAATGTGTAAAATTTTATGTGAAATAAGATGAATTTAGTGTTTTTAAATATATAGTGATGTTGGTAGGGTTAAGTGAGGTATACATTGAAGCTACTAAGCATAAGATGGAATAAATACAACATGATACCATTGTTGAAGGTGAAGAAGTTTGAAAAAATAATTATGAAGGTGTTTTAGGTCAAACATAAAATTAAAATTAAAATACAAAAAGTGTTCAAGGTGTTAAAGTTCCTTAAATGAAACATTTAGATTTAACCAAAATGGTTTATTTATGCCTATGCAAGAAAGTCCACCAGAATGGCTAAGGGAGGTAGTAAAAAATCTTGGTCTTAATTGTGAATTAAAGGAAGTAGATTTATGCCTATGAGTTATTAGTATAAAATGTAGTTGGATTTCGTAATTAAATCTAAAAAAAATAATGAACAAGAAATTGCAATATCATTGATTCTAAAATTCATAGAAGAAAGGGTTGCATATAAATTAGGAAACAATGTACGCATGCTGAGATGCTTTTTAAAAAAAAAATATTCAATGATTATTTTTAGATGTTTATAGAATATTATTATCAAAATAAGGAGATTGAATATTTGAAGGCAAGGAAGAAATAAGAAGATGATGATAAGAAATCCATTATTAGGTTAAGAGGTAAAAATGGGAACATTAAAAAATTGTAAATGAAATCAAAAGATAAAATAAGGAGTAGGAGAAGATTCATCAAAGGAAATAAAAGATCAAAAATAAATGGCATGATATAAGGAATAGGGAATTCAATAAGTCTATAAAATATTTGGAGAGGCAAAGGCATTTGAGTAGTGAATTATACCCTCTACTTGAACATTAAAAATTGAATGACATGGTAAAATTTTTATCCCCATTTTGTTCATGTGGTATCCCTCACATTTTATTTTAACATGGAAACAAATAATACTATGAAAATAACCCTGGAAGGACATACAATAACACCACATTCTCTTAATACGGGGAATGAAGGGCATATATTAGATTCACACCTTGGATGGCATTTCTGTTTGTTTTACCTTAAATAATCCATTTTATTTATAGGTATTGATACAAGCAAAGTATATTATATAATCATTACATTCCATTATTACACATTATTCAACTAATGCAATGAAATGTATTTAGTTTGATATCTAATGTAATGAAGTATATTAAGAAATGTAATGAAAGTACAAGTATTTAGTTTGATTATGTAATTTAATTAGTTTTTTTGTTATCTACCATTCAACTTGAAAATAGATCATAAGCTTAATGAAAGTTTTAAAAATCTCACTTGAAAGTGAGTACCCCACTATTATTCTCAACTCTTGATTAAAAAATCTACCAAAATTACCCACATATAAAAAACATCAATAACGCAAAAAAATAATGAATCATTAAAGAGATGAGCATAAAAAACTACATAAACTTCAAAAAAAATTGTAATAGCATTCCAAACTTTGGAAACATATACAATGTTAGGAAACACAATTGAAAAAAGTAAATATTCACAATCATAACAAGTGTCAAGAAATAATGTTTGTAAAAATTACATGAAATGAAAATCTCAACAAACATTCACCCTTTACAATAGTTCAACTTTTGTAAAAAATATGAATGCAAAAAATAGTATTTGATAATAGAATGGAAAACCAATGAATAACATTGACAATAGAATGGAAAACATATTGACAACATGTCAAATCAATATATCAATAACACAATAACATATCATTATCATAACATGATTTTGCAATATGATTTGGTTTGATACGTATGATTCAACATTTATTGGTATATTAATTAAATTATTATTCTTGATAGAATGACATTAAAATTTATTTGTATGTGAATGAAAACCTTCATGGATTCCATATATATACTAGTAAATGTTCAATATTGAGGACACACTCATCTTTCAGCATGTCCCTTCATTTTTTATTAATAACACATATTGATTTCACGTCATGCCTCACTTCACAAAATTTTAGACCAATGATAATATAATGTGTTCATTTAAAAATTATTATAAGCGAAAATTTTAAACCATGTGGTTTAAGTGTACATTCTATACAAAGAAAAATAGTGTTAACAATTTTGTACAAGACAATAACATTTACTAGTATTTGAATGAGAACCTTCAAGGCTTCCATCCACATACCATTAAATGTTAAATCTTATATCTGAAGTTCAAATACCTTTCAATCCAAACATGTATTTGTGTGCATAAAAATAAATGTTCATTCTTCCATCCCATGTTCAAATACTTTCCATCCAAGTAAATTTGTTTATGTATGAACACATAGTTGTTACTTGTAAAAGCCATAGAAATTTCTAGCTAGGGATATATAAATTTTATTATATATAAACTTAAAAAAATGTTAATGGGAAACATATTAACAACAGTTATGGAAAACAAAATTTGTAATTTTAAAAATGTGAATGAATACTAAAACAACAATAATTTATAATAACATATCAATAATATTCAAAATTTCCATTCACATGATAGAAATTATTCAGAAAATGATCAATAATAATGATGGAAAATAATATTTGTAATTTTTAAAATGTTAAAAAAAATACACAATAACATTAATTGACTGGAACATATCAATAACATATAAATAAGAATTTAGAACAAGGTTTAGTTTGATATGTCAGATTCAATATTTATTGTAATGGGAATGAATGTATGAATTTTGATTAAAAAAAAGAAATAACCTTTAAGCATGTGGGAACGAAAACCTACATGGCTTCAATCCACATATCAATAAATATGAGTAACATATTAAATGTTTGAAAATAATTTAAGGCATGAAACATATGATCACTTTAATTTAATATAGGGAAATATAAGTGTGTGAAAGATATAAAGGACACAACAACATGAATTCATAAAATAATTTGGGTTGGGAAAAAAATTAATTCACTGTTATATTGAATGAAAACCCTAATTTTGATACAAAGACTAAAATAGTTACCAATATGTGAATGAAAAACATCAGGGCTTGCATCCACATACTATTCAATGTTAAGTCTTTCAACCCATGTTGTGTAGGGAAATAGGAATGTGCAACAATCATAAATCACACATCAACATGCATTCAAAAAATATCCAAGGATTCCATTAGAATATTGGCAAATTCTGAGTTAGGTGAGAATGAAAACATGTCCATGTCATGTGTTTAACTATGGAATGAATTTCATCCCATCGACATGGTGAATATGTTAAATATGGCATGCATGGAGGTATTAACATGCCACATTAATGGAATAAAAGACAAACAGGGATATTAAAAAATGCTCATTATATATTAAGAACACTATCATCTTCCACCATGGCCCTTCTTTGCATATTAATGACACAACCATCTTTTAATATGTCCATAGAATTTAGAAATTGATGTCTTTATTCATAAATAATAAAATTTATTGGTATGTGAATGAATACCTTAACAACCTCCATGAAAATACTCATACACATTGAGTTAGATATGAAGGCACATAAAAATGCCATGATCATAAAATACACATTAATAATAACAAACATGTGAAAATGAATATAACACGTCTATACATTTAGTTATAGGAAATACACATGTGTTCAATGTTTCATCATTCCATTAAAATACCACTAAATGTTTAGTTAGATGTGAAGGTACACAAAAAAAATAGAAGGCACCATAAAAATAATTTTCATCCATCCTTTTTGTCAATGAAAAATCCTCTACAAAATGATGCATCCATAAAAACTTCTAGGTAGTTTACATGGATATCAGTGTGGAGGGACATGAAAAGGTATGGATTGATTTTCATTGGTTTAACATTAAAACACTCCATTAACATACCACTAAACATTCACTCAGATGTGAAATGATGTTAAAAAATTATGAACATATAATAATAATAATAATAATAACAACAACAACAACAACAACAACAACAACAACAATAATAATAATAATACCATAAGTTGTAGGTTCTAATACATGAAACACACCTATGAATTACATTTCATAGCTTAATCAACATGACACTATATTTTTACTTAGATGTGTAGGAATAAGAAAAAAAAGCAACATATAAGGCACAATAACAATAACAACCACTTGAAAATAAAAAATTACACTACTATGGGTTCAGTTACATGAAACACACCTATGTTTAACATTGCATCCATCCATTCGATTAGAAAATAATCCTATGTGAAACAAGGCATAGTCAAGAAAATTTTCATAGGTTTCATGGCCATTTGGGGGTAGAAGGAATGTGAAAATCTTGGAAAGATGGTCAATTGCAGTGCACAAGGTGATATTAACTTGCCACATTAATATTGTAGAGTCTGCCAAGCCATGCAAAAAAAGGCATTGGCTTTGACAATAATGAACCACGTGTCTTCCAACAGTGCAGTTCATTTTATATTAATGATCGATATTGATTTTGGTCCATTCCTTAATTCACAAAAATATAATCCAATTATAAAATAATGTGTTCATTTATAAATTGTTATTGGTCATTTTTTTATAAATTAATTTGTCCCATTGGTCCCAATGATCAGTTGAACCAAAAAATTGATGAAAAAATGACGTGTCAATGAAAACATCATTGTAAAACTTCCCACAACATAGGATTACCTCCTAAACAACATATTTAAAATTTTAAAATTTTATAATATCCAAAAAAAATAGGCTAGGAGGTGAGGTTAATGGTCTCAAATAATGAAACCCTTCTCATAGTAATCAAAACTATGGATTCTATCATAAGGGCATAATGACCATAAACATATATTATGTAGATCTTAAAAAAGTTAGTTTGTTTTTAATTTTTTTTTTTAAAAATAGGGGATTTCAATTATATTATATTTTGAACAAGGCCTAAATCTATGTGCTAAGTGGAATATCATGGCCATATAATTCCATGAAGTTTAGAACACTCTTCATAGAAATTAGATTTATTTAGGGTGTCCTTATGCCAGAAAATCCTCATAAAATTTGGGTTTTCAAACTATTTTTGTCACTCCATTCACTATCAAAATTACTAAAACTTTGTTCATAAAAGCATTTGTAAACATTCTGAGATTAGTAAACCTTACTTGACTAGAAAGCTTTATAGCTAGATTTCCAATCTATTATCATTCCCTATTATAGTCTCTTATTATCTCTTTATTTTCTCACTAGGGTATTAATGTCCTTGGGGATTTATTTTGGCTCACATGGGATTACATCAATTCAAAAACTATGCTCAATGCTCAGTATTTTAATTATATTTCTAATATTTAAGCTGGTATGCCTACATATACATGGAACACAATTGGTCTCACTAGTTCCCTTAGATGGTGGAAAGACTAGCATTCATCCCATTCCAATCTTATGCTCTAGTACCAACCCTAGAGAGGTTATAAATTTATTTCCTTAACTAATATCACCAAGGACATGTTCAACAAGTGATGGAATCTCTCTCTCTCTCTCTCTCTCTCTCTCTCTCTCTCTCTCTCTCTCTCTCTCTCTCTCTCTCTCTCTCTCTCTCTCTCTCTCTCTCTCTCTCTCTCGCTCTATTTTTGGAATAATAGATATCACTATATCACCATATTTGAACCTAAAAAGGCCATTTTTTCTTTGCATTTTTTTATAACAAGGCCTTATTGTATGATAAAGATCAATTCACATAGGTGTTCCCCTACCTAGTTGTCCTAGCTGTGGTCATACTAAGTCCCTCAAACACATATTATAATTTTTTGTTATAACTTAAGATGCTTGGAACTAGATTCACATATTTTTCCAGCACTTTAGACTTGATTCATTCACATGGATCATCATCCTTATATGGGATACTACACACTTCATTAAAAAATACTAGAAAATATGGCACATATTTTACATTGTCATCATTTTTGTTTTGTGGGAAGATAAAAATGCTATTACTTTTAATAAATAAAGATTAAAAAGATACCTTTTTACTTATAACAAAATATTTATCTTATCTAATATTATGCTTCAGATTAAATTTCAAGCCATCAAAGTGGAGATGGAGGTCATATAACTTCACACTCTGATAGAATAATCATGTTTTGCCCCATGGTGTTTCACCTTAGGACCCTCTATGTGACTAATAACAAATTGAGAAAGAGTAACAAGGTCATGGTAGATCTTGTAACTATGACCACCATATTTTTAAGAGTCGCTTGACATTCACCATCCCTACCCCTCTTCCTAGATGAATATTTTCTACCTTGAGATATTTGGAGGGTAGTTATCACCTGATCTTGATCATGTAGGGTTTATCACTTTTCCCTCATGGTGATAGGAAGGGAAAGTCTCTTGGGCTAGCTATGACCATCTCCACCTATCATGTTCCTAATGATGAAGCTAAAAAAGAGAGTAAATAAGAAAATAAACAAGATGATGGCTAAATCATACCATATACCTATCCTCCAACCAATGAGAAGGATAGGTAAAGAAATAAGTCAATGCTTACTGGTCACCTCTTCTATTTTCAATGCTAGTGGAACCTATTGATTAATGATGGTTTTGGTATCTTTTATCTATTTTTATAATGTTAATAGAAATGCAATAAATTCATGGTATTTTTTATTTCCTATTTCTCTAATTAATTTATATTTTTTAGGTGTGCTTTCATACAACCTTTATTTTTTATCATTCATGTATTATGTTTTTTTTACATTAGATATGATGTGTGTTTCAATAAAAAATAATTAAACCATGTCAAATAACACCCGTGTAACATATAATCACTACATTTATTTTGTCAACTGTAATATAAATTATATCTTTAATTATATTGAGTTTACCTAGGGTATTTTTGAGGCAAAGTTGTTGGTGAGTGGAATAAAGGTTGAATATTAGCAAGGGAAATTTCTTCTTAGTAGATATGGAGAGGGAGTGTTATAGTTAAACATAACCACATAATAATTTAATAGAGTATAATTTGACTTGAAAAATTCAAAAAAAATATTCATGTGGAGGTCCTTAAGTATTATAATATACATAAAATATGCATGATTATGTAGTGAACTTGGTCTATGTATGAATATTTTTGACCATATTATATGAAAGGAAATTTGTTTGGTTATGCCAAGTGTATTAAAGAATTAAACAAATTCTTCATGAAGTTTTATATTTATTTAAATGTGATTAATTATAGGTGTTAAGATTATCACACCCATAAAATAGGCTAGGAATAAATCTAACAGTCATTTTAATAGTAAATAGAATATTAAGGTTATTTGCAATCTTGGTGGAGAAATCTATCAATCACTAAGAAGGGATGAGCCAAACAGGGAATGAATATTATCTTGATGCAAGGCTTGGGTGTGGGAAATGGTAAAATGACATATGAATATACATACTTATATCTATATAACCAAATAGTTTTCAAAGATCTTATAATAATTTTTTAAAAGGATCAAACCAAAGGTTCACTCTCTACCCTATGTTACCCTTATTGTTAGCATATACATTAGTTTGGATGGTGTATAGATATTGAGATATGTTATGTAGATACCTAAAGTCTAAATTATCTTTGATTGTATATATACCTAAAGTCACATATAAAATAATGTGAATTTGTTAGTGCCAAACTGTACCCAAGAAAATTAGTAATGCATTTTTTCAATGTGTATAATTTATAAATGAATAATCTTTGTCAAAATATTAAAATATTTATGTCTAGGCATATTATTTATTTAAATGCTTCCTTAGAGGAAGAAAAAGTTTAACCATAAGACATACTTATTCACTTGGATTTATCCAAAAAAATTACTGCAGTAAAGAAAAAAATAATGACACCATTCTATATAATAGTAGATTGTGTTGACATTTGTACATATGACAATTATTTGTCGAGCTGAATGGAATATAATCATGAATAAATAGTTCATGATGAAATTTTCATTAATCATTGACATGATATATTATGATGGTGAACTTGACTTTCCTGATGGTTTCTCTATTCTTTTTTTCCTCCATACAACATGTTTTAGTTGCATGGTTCTACCAGTTCTCATGTGGCTATGCCTATTAGAGGACTCATCCCTATAAGGATGCATTTTACTCTTCTCATATGATAGAGATGAAAAAGGCTAGATGTAATTGATGATCCTAGTAGATACTCCTACACTTAAAAATAAAAAATTATATAAATTGCCCAGCACTCAATTGAAACTAACATATCTGAAATCAACCATTAATTTTACTACTTCATAAGAAATAAAACAAATGTTAAATGTCCACATTAAATAAAGGTTGTAAATGATTTCCTAAGATAGCTTAACTCATTAATGGAGTATATATAGTTCACAATGGAGGTAAAAATATTTAACATCACAACCAAAAGTATTTTTGTAATCTAGAATACCTCTACCTCCTATATCAAAAAAGATATGTAATAGTTTTACCATTGGATCCTCCCACTAGGAAAGTTATTAAGTGTTCTAGGTTTTAAATTTAACACACTATCAAACACGTGATATTGAGTGCATTATAGTATATTATTGATGTAACAATTATATTAAATTTCATAATTTCATCTCCTAAATAATATGGTTCAAAGCCTATAATTCAACCATTATAATTCTTTGAACTAATTAGAAGAAGATCTTAATCATGAAGTTTCCTTATGGAAAATTATAGTTTTTGATATAGTAAAGATACGTCAATGTAGAGAAATATAAATTCTTAAGATAAAATATTTTTCTCTATATGATCATAAATTTAGTTCATGTAAAGGAATTAAGGATGTACCATTTTTGTAAATTAAAACATGCTTTGTCATCTGGTAATTCCAAAATTTAAGCACATGGTAGATAAATATAAAAAATGTACAACCACAAGATAAAAAATCTCTAGGCACCTAGAAATATGAGAGAAGATAGAAGATGAAGACCTTAAGAAAAAGAAAAATTTAATCATTTTACCTGTCTATAATCTACACATTACTTTTACTTCTTCATAATTTATAAATAAATGAAGAGGAAAAATCAGTGGATGAAGAGGAGGATGTTGATGTATGATAGTGAAACAAATATTAATAAAAAAATAGAAACTCGGTAATCCATAAATTAAGAAAAATAATGACAACCAAGTAAACCTAGATTAAAAAATAACAAGTTACTAAAGGCAGAGAGTAATTTAATTTATATAATAATTTTTTCAATTATAAAAAAATTCATCCAATTATTATGAAGTAAATGGAATAGTACCTAATATTATCTTAGAGAATATTCTAAAATATTGAACATAAAACTATAATATTATCATCATAATATAATAATTTATACAACTTGAGTAGATGGAAGGAGCAAACTATTGCGTTCATCAAAACCTATAGTGCCTTACCTTGGTAGGAACTAAAAATTTAAATATATATTATATAGATCTAAAACATATTAATATTTGTAATTTTTATTGAGACTCTCACCCATGAGCTTCATAGGAATTATAGAGAAAAAATTGAAACATAGAAGTTGCACAAAACTAGGCAAATTTTAAAAAGATGAAAATAACCCAACCACGAGAAAATAACCCATGAAAATCAATTGAATGAGAAAAACTATATAAAGATAAATTTTTATTATAACTTAAGATTTACTCTTAAGAAAATTTAAAAATATAACTTAACATGTAAATAAAGGGAGTTAATGCAAAAAACCGTGTCAGGAAACAACCAAGTGATCTAGAACATGGAGAATAATAATCTTATACTATTTTTTTTAACCCAATAACTTGAAATAATTTCACCTGTAAATATGCATTTAAATCTAGATTATAAGAGATATGTATTGAAAACATGAAATGTTCTTTTAAGTTGATAAAGGACATTCTTGGTTTCTTTATGGGATGCAAATCCATCTATTTTATGAGTTAAAAGATTATTATTTTTTCTTTTAGGAATCCCATAATGAAATACTTATGAAATACCATTAAAAAATGGGGAAAGTGGATGATTTTGATAACAATATTGAAGATGAATAGTTCTCCAGAGCTACAATGTTGGGAAACTAGACACCTTATATCAATAAATAAATAATATATTTAATAACAAATGACAAGTTTGTAATAACATAAGTAATTCAAATAGATAGAATATTAAACATGCATGAGACAAAATTCCAAATTTATGTGGTAAAATCATAGCGAAGCTAAAGAAACATCCACAATGTAAGATAACAAGGTTTTTTCTAACTCAAGAAGAATAAATTACACGTAAATTAGTTATGAGCTACTTTGAATTTCCATAAGGGTAAATACACCTAATTGGAAAAGTACCATTTAGATTCCCCTTCCTAAAAATAAAGTGGAAAATGCCATTAGGACTTTACATAGTAAAATTAGAATTTGGTATATTTTTTCTTTCTAGAAATAGGGGTTTGACTCCTTGATTTTTATCACCCTAAACCCCTCATGACACTAGTACTGGGCGGGGTGTTGGACCCCCAAACCCACCTATACGAAGTGGGATACAAATTATGTTGTAGATAGATCTAGCAATTAACTTTGTTTTCATATATCCATCTTTAAGGATATGGTAGATTAGAATAAAAGCACTAAAAATAGATAATATTAATGTTTAATGTCATTCTAGAAATTATTGGAGTTTCTAACATTTTCACTCTCCTATTTTATGAATTTTTAAAGACTTCTTCTAAATTTTGCATATTCTTCTCCAGAACCCTATTCCAAATTTTTCTCTTCATCCCTGCTCTATTCTTTAAGCTTATCCATAGAGATACTCTATTATGGAAGCTTCATGTCTTGCCTATAAATAAATATATATTATAATTAAACAAATATAAAAAGAATGTGAATTTTACAAGACATTATTTTTTTCTCTATCTAACTGTAACAAAAATATCCATTTTTTGTTCCCCATATTATGTGTTTACTTTGGAAACTAACATTTGGTATCAAAACTAAGAGGTGTTGATTGGGTTGTAGGTGTTATAGCAGTAACTGTGAGTACACTCAAAGGTCTTTAGAGCTAACAGTTTAGCTAAAGGCTGGCTATGTTTATTTGAAAATTGTAAATAAAGTTTTTTTTCTTTTTATTAAATTACAACTAATAAAAACAGTTTAAATACTACTCATCTTCAGATTCTTGTATTTAAAGGAGAGAATTTTAATTTTTATAGAATTGAGATGAGGATAATGTTTATTTCTAAATACTTGTGGGATTTAGTTGATAATGGTTACCCACAACCAATATATATAGAAGATCTTATCAGTTGTACTCAAGCATAATGAGATCAGCCAAGGTAGTATAGAAAGGACTCAAAAGATCTCTTCTTTATTCAATAGGCAATAAGTGATTCAATTTTTCTATGAATGTTACAATAATAAAATCAAAATAAGCATGGGATTTACTTTAAAATAGATAAAAAGGAACATAAAAGATAAAACTTATCAATCTTTAAACTCTTAGAAGAGTTTTTTAAAATATTTTCTTTAAACCCACTAAATCTATAAAAGATTTATTTTACTAGAGTGATAGGTTTAGTAAATCAAAATAGATCATGTGGAGAGAATTTAACAATTCATAAAATTTTAAATATTTTTTTAAAGTGTCCCTAAACATTTTGATCCCATTATGATTGTTATTGAATAATCTAAGGACCTAACTCTATTATAAATCAATGAGCTTATGGGATCTATTTCTACTTATGAGCAGAGGATGAATAGTTCCACTAAAAAATCTATTTAGAAAGATGTTTAAAAAAAATTGAATATTTCATATAATAAGGGAGGAAGATTTGAATAATCATCATATAAGAGAATGAAAAAAAATCAGAAGAGAACATGCAAGCAGATTTAGTAGCATTTTACAATGAAGAGGCTACGATGGAAAAAATAAAGGAATAGGTAATCAAAACTTTGACAAATCACAATTTCAATGTTATTAATGAAAAAAAAGAATTCATTTTGAAAATGATTGTTAGAAATAGCAGAGTAACATGCTAATTTATCTAAATAAAACTAAGAGCAAAGTAGTCTATATTTTTCTTGTCATATCACAAATAAAAACCTATAGATATATGCTTTTGGATAGCATTTTACACAATCATCTGAATGGTATTGAAAACATATTTGTAAAGATGGATGAATATGTCAAATCTTATGTATGTAGGGTTTGAAGATAAATCTGTCCAATATTCAAATCTTTGACAAAGGTAATATCAAATTTAAAGGCAAAACAAGGTGAGATAATGTTTTTCATGATGGTTTATATGTACATGGGCTATAATATGTCAAATATTATGTATGTAGGGTTTGAAGATGAATTTGTCTAATATTCAAATCTTTGACAAAGGTAATATCAAATTTAAAGGCAAAACAAGGTGAGATAATGTTTTTCATGACGGTTTATATTTTTTTGAGTTTAGGATAGCTTGTTAAAAAGGGATAGTCTAAAAATTTTGAAGACGCTAAATGTATTATCTATGATAATGGTAAAAATCATATTGCAGAAAATATAAATACACTACAAAATACAATATTCTCAATTACATTTCTATATGGAGAAAATCAAGCCTTGAAATATGTCTAAAGTGATGAATATTTTTGGTGGAACATGAGGTATAGATCTTTAAGGATTAAAACTATTATATTACAAGTAAATGGTTAAAGGAGTAACAACTATTAAATAAGATGACCAAGTTTGTGAAGGTTGTTATTTTGGTAAGAAACATAGATATTCCATTTTAGTAAGAAAAACAATGAGGGCAAAGGTGCCACTTGAATGGGTACATGATGACTGTTTGTAATCCAATGCACACTTTGTCTATCAACATAAAAAGGGATATTAATATTTTTATTGATGACTATAGTCAAAACCTTTTTTTGTTTTTCAACAACTTAAAGCTATTGTAGAAAAACAAAGTGGTTATTTCTTGAAAAATCTATGTACATATAGAGAGGATAGGGGATGTCATTTATATCTAATGAATTTTGAGACTTTTGTAAAATGTGGGATATTTTAAGACAAGTAACAAAAATATATACTCTTTAACAAAATGAATAGTTAAAGGTAAGAATCATACAATCATGGAGATATAAGGAAGCATGCTCAAGGCCAAGGGTCTTCCAAATCCACTTTGTACTAAAGTAGTAGCAACATATGTATATTTTCTAGATAGATGCCTAACAAAAAGTGTAAATAATATGAACCCTTATGAGCCATGGATTGGAAAAAAAACATGGTGAGGCTCATCTTAATGTGGAATGTAACATTAGTTATTTTCATATAGCTGAATAAAAAAAACATGATGATAACTGTCAAAAATGCATTTTTCTTAGATACATAGAGGAGACAAAAAAATTTAGGTTGTAGAGTCTAGTAATAGGAAAACTGGTAATCAGTCATGACATATTTTTTATTAAAAATGAATTATAATAATGGAATGGAAAAGTGAAACAATAAAAACTAGTAATTATGGATACAAAATAATATAATTCTAGGTCACCAAAGAGTAGGAGTTAAAGTAATGTTAAAATATTATTTTATTCACTGACTTGCTACCTACCTCCCCCACTCTACTCCACTACTACAACCACCTAATAGAAATTAATGCACCAATTCAAATTTGAATTTTTTTAAGTTATTTTAGTTCTAGGAGGGAAATCTAGTGGTAGGTGAGAAGAGTAGTCAGAATGGGATAAAAGAAAAATGTCAAATTAAATGTAAATAAACATACAAAAAACAGATAAGCATCAATTATGAGTGTGCAACAGACTTTTTTAGCATAGTATCATCTTAAGGAAGAAGGGTAGAAAAAGTGTAGAAAATAGAATAACAACTAATAGGAGATATTTTTTCCATCAACAATAGTCAAGGGAAATAGAAAAGAAGAAGGTTGGAGGAGAAAATAGATGTAGTAGTAGACTGTAGTGGACAAAGAATATAGAGAAGGATCAATGTAGACATAGAAGAATTTTGTTTACTAATAGTAGTTAGATAGTCGCACAATATCAAGAAAGGAAAAATTATATTTTTTTAAATTTTTATAAACAATTGTAGTTGTGTTTTTAAAGGATCTTCTTGATTCAATATGTGCATTTTGAGTTTTTTAGACTCTCTTTGCCCATCCCCAATTTTAGTATTTTTATTTGCTGGTGTGTTGTTTGCTTGCTACCCACTGGATCTTGCACATTAGTTTGTACTTTTACTAATAATTGGTATCATATCCCATAGGTTGTAAGCCCATTTAGACATGAGAAAAAATAATTCTAATTCATGGTAGCAACCCATACATTTGATTCAAATAACTATGTGTGGAGAATCAAAATGAAGACCATATTAAACTTTAAAGAGTTATGGGAGTGTTAATGTAAGTGTTTAAAATAGTTAAATCATTTAAAATTATTCCATTATTTTTAACTATTTATAGGTATCTTCCCAGATGCCTCAGATTCCTCCCTTTTTGGCAGTCTATTACCATATTTTTGATAATTTGTGGTATATAGATTCAGCTCTTTATGTCATGAATAAATCATCAAATTTCATTGGTTTGCTCATAATTATGGTATAAGAGATACACATGTCTAAGAGAGTTTAAGCCTTTGTCCAACGTAAAGTAGTCTATACGTAGATGTGTAGTAGAATACCATGATGTAGTCGAAAATAATTGAACTAAAATCCAAGGAAGTGATGCCAAAAGGAAAATCATGATCTATAAAAGATAAATAAATAGTTGACATTGAAGCTACCTTTCATAATATTGATTGATTCACAATAACTCCATTATAGAATACTTGCAACCTATTAGTCACCCCTTGAAAACAAAGAAAACTATACTTGTGGCCTAAGGCATTGTAGATGTAGGAAATAATATTGTATCATACAATAGAACCTATTTCACAATGCTTCACTATAAACCAAAGTGTGACTTAGAACTTCAGTCGGCAAAGAAAAAAATCTTGTTGTCGACTACTAGCTACTAAGAGCCCTAGGTTGGGAGAGCATTTGTTACAAGAGTCCTTCAATATTGATATTTACCCTTTCTACTTTAAATGGATTTGAAACTAATGGTTTAGAGTGGATTTGAACAAGATGACACTATGGTGGTAGTGAATTAATAGGTTGTGAGTCTCTACATTGACATTTATCACTAATCCAATGTCATCAATGTATTGAATAAAAAATAAAGTGTGCAGTTAATAAAGGAGATATGGGCCACAAACAAACAAATAATTTAGATAGAAGCTAATAGAAGCATGAAATAGAGTGAGTGGAGTAAAAACTAAGAAAAGAGGACAAAGTGATAAAAAGAGCCCATAAATATGAGATGTGAGTGAGACCACCATATATGTCCACTATGAAGGATAGTTTTGGAACCAATAAAATCAACTAAGGAGACTCATAGACCATGAAAAACCATTGTGACGCTTAGGAGAGCTATCATTTCTACTTTGCCTTATTAGAATCCCTCTGTGATTATTATAACCTTCATTTCAATGAGGTAATCTATAAAGGACTTCTAGAATATTTCTTATTTGATGTACACTACCAAGCAAGGATAATATGAGTGGAACTTGAAGCTGGATATGACATAGATTATGAAGATGAGGTTGATTACACTAGGAAGCATACCTATCTTTAAACACATAATTATAAAGCTCTTCTCCAAGCTTTATTTTCCTACCATAGATTAAAAAGACATGTAATTATCACTCATAGTAATAAAATAAAATATCTATCTTTACAATGTCTGCTAAAAAATTACTTCTATCAAATTCCTAACTTCTTAAATGGCCAAACTATGCCACTTGGAAAACAAATATGCATACCATTCTTCAATTTGAAGGACTATGGGGCATCATGACAGGGACTATGTAGGTTGCTACTAATCCTGATGTGCTCATGAAATATGAAATGTCTAATATTAAAGCCTTGATGTTGATTATGTTAAGCATCATTGATGATGTACAACCACATTTTAGGGATGATGATAGATCAAAGATAGCATTGGATACATTAGATACCATCTATGATTAAAAAAAATAAGACTAAGATACTTCATTTACAGTCGAGACTTCAAACACTCTCTATATATTCCAATAAGAATGTTGAGTAATTATTACATTGGTTCGTTGAGCTACGAATAGAATTGTTAGCACTCGATGAGATAGTAGATGACCAAATATTGATCCAAATCACCTTAAGATCACTTTCATCCCAATTTAGAGTGTCTGTCATGATTCTAAATGTCTCTAAATAACAAGATGAAGCTATCAACTCAGTCTAAGATGAGTTACAAGAAAAAGGTCTTATGTCAAAGCAATAATGAGTTTATAAGTCTCACAAGGGACCTATAGAGAAGAAACCATAGAAATAATAGCAACTATCTCAACATAATCAAAAATCACAAAAGATGAAGAGGTGGTGTCATATCTATCGAACCAACACTCACAACATGGATAATTACTAATATAATGTCTTGAAAAAAGGGTCTTCCAATAAAGAAAGCACATCAAATCTTCTTGATTATCATTAATTGAAAAGACATCCCCACTGATGGAAGTAGAAAGGACATCTCATAGCTCAACAAGATGATGGATCTAATGAGGAGACACCTGAATAAGATAATTATATTACACATAAGAACTTAGTGATAGTCTCCTAAACCTTACAACCCTTTAAGAATATCTATTTGATAGACTCATGTTCCACTAAACACATGTCAAGTGATATGAATATATTTGATTTGGTGGCAAACCAACCCACTAGAGATTGGGTTAGGATTGTTGATGATAAAGACTATGTTATAGAAGTAATAATCTAAGTCACCATTCCTCTCAGAACATGAAAATGTACACTCTCAGAGGTACTATATGTTCCTAGATTAACATCCAACCTCTTATTAGTTAGTCAAATTTTGAATAATCATCTAAAGGTAGAGTTTTTAAATTTATAATGGGATCAAATCCTACTTGATCTCACAAAAAGGTACAGTTCTTGCTAGAGCATTTTTGAAAGATAAATTATTTGATTTAGATGTTATTTAATCTTCTATAGTAGCTCTACCTACCTCTATGATTGAATCTAATACTCTCTAGCACTACCATTATGGTTACCTATCTACTTGATCTTTGTACTTGCTAAGTTCAAAAGGTATGGTACATAGACTTCCCAAGTTGTCCAGTTCCTTACCCATTTTCCTTAGATGTCTTACGCATAAGAAACATAGGGATCCATTTAAGGCAAGCTCTTTTCATGATAAGAGACATTTGGAGATTATTCCTACCAATCTGAATAGACTATTACCTACTTCATTTTGGAGGTTATGAATAATGACCTCAAAATATCCTTCAACATGACCTATTTAGGGATACTAAATTATTATCTTAGCTTGGAGATATGGTAATAATAGAATCACATTTTTATCTCCCAAAAAAAATATGCCAAGACACTCCTAGAAAAGTACAAAATGTGATATTGTAAACCCCTTTCAATACCGATGGAGAAAGATTTACAGCTCTCTCGATTCTAAGACTCACCTCAAGTGGATGCAAATCTCTATAGATAGCTCATTAGTAGTCTCATCTAATTAACCTACACCACACCTAATATATGTTTTGATGTGAGTTATCTCTCCAAATTCATGTCAGAGCTAAAGAAATGTCATTAGGTTGTAACAAATCACGTTTTAAGATATGCCCAAGGTACACTTGAGTATGGTCTAGAATATAATAAGAATACTCAATTATTTTTACAAGAATATACAAACTTGATTTATACCATATCTGTTGATGATAGAAAGTCAATGTCAAGATACATATTTCATCTTAGATCTAGATAGATCCCATAGATTAGTAAAAACAAGATATTGTTTATCTCTTATCCACTAAGGTAGAGTATTGCAACACACATAGGGTTGTGTGTGAGGTAATATGGTTACATCACATTCTGCCTCATATGGGCATTAGTGAAGAGAAGCCACCTATTCTTCATTACAACAATCAAGGTGTATTGAAGCTTGTGAAGAATAGTATTTTTCTTGAAATAACCAAGCACATTGAGGTTGAATGTCACTACATTTTAGAGTAAGACTTAAACCACCACATCGAGCTCTAGTACTGCTTGATAGATGCATAGATAGCTGATATACTCATTAAATCCCTTAGAAAAGTGAAATTTGAGTTATTTATGGGCTACATTTGTAAAAATAATATAATAAGTGGGGAATGTTATCATAGCTATTTAAAATAGATAAATCCATTAAAATTATTCTATTATTTTTAGCTATTGATAGGTCACTTACCAGATCCCTCAGATTCCTCCCTTCATGATAGTCCATTAACATATTTTTGGTAATTCATGGTGTATATATTCAACTCTTTGTTTCATGAATAAATCATCAAATTTTATTGGTTTTCTCACAAGGAGTTGGTTAAAGGTCGATATAATGAGGTTTCAGATCTATTATACTTTAATGAATTAAACCAAGCACAAAGGAATGTGTTAAAGGAGAATAGGAGAAAGTATTCCAAGGCACTTAGCTACATACAAATGGCATTACTCGATTTAATCCTTCCTATAATAGTAGTAGTTGTCCATACAAAACAAGTTTGGAACATTTTTTAAAATGTCTATCAAGGGAGTGACAAGGTTAAGCTTGTCAAGTTGTAGCTCTTAAGAATGGACATTGAAATGTTAAAAATGAAGGACAGTGAGTCTATAAATGAATTATTCTCAAGGATAAAAAATATTGCCAATAAAATGAAGACATGTGGTTATACCCTTGAATATCATGGGATCATTGAGAAGGTATTGAGGAGCTGTCCAAATAGATTTGACTCTATAATGATAGTAATAGAAGAGTCAAAGGATTTGTGGTAAATGATAATAGGTGAGCTAATGGGTTCCTTTCAAACCCATGAACAAAGGATGAATAGGTCATCCACCTCCTCCCATGAGCAAGCATTCAAGACCAATGTGAATATGAATGGAAGGGGGAAAAGATCAAACAATAGAGAAAGAGGAAGAACTTGCAACAACCAATAAGGTGAAAGACATAGCCATCAAGAGTCACATGGAAGACGAAGAGGAAGGAACAATATAAATTATAGCATGGTAAATTTTATCTACAAATATTTTTTAATTCATGAATATTCTAATATTCTAATTTTGTTTTATTTTTATTTTTTAGGATCAGTAGATAGGTCTAGATCACATTAAATTTAGGAATATAATTTATTTTGTGTGTTGACTCACCAAAAATTTATAATAATATATTATATTACACTTCAATTCACCACATGTTGATAGTACAATAAGCCGCTAATATTTAAATATACTTTCCACAACTGCCCCCCGATATCAAACAAGGCAACAAGACAAAAAAATAGATAAAACACACATTTCAAGTGTAACTATAGGACCACAGCTAAATGATAACACTGGACATATTCAACACCTATCTTTTAGTGTGAATAATTTGGTACCATCCATTTAGTTTCTTCTATCTATTGTATCCCTTTGACGGTTCCATTTGGCATCCATCTTTTGGTACCCCTAGTGGCTATACATAAAAAATGAAAAACGCAAAATTGCTTGATTTCACTCCTCCAAAAACTCAGTAGATTTTCCAACTCCCATAGAGGATTTGCCAAATCTATGAAACAAATTCTCCTAGATTCACCAAATAGTTCCAATAGGTTTTTCAATAGAACCTCTTATAATTAAACCTAACTTATAGAGGAAGATCTTTATAAATATATGACAAATCCAACATCCAATGCTATTTTTTCAAGAGGTATGGACACTATGCTAATGATATTAGAAATAAGGGGTATGACTTAAATAATCATAATTCAAAATTCTCAGATACAAAAGAGGCTGAACCTAATGGGAATGAGAAAGGTGGAAGCTTGTTCTTAACATATAACATTACCAAGCAAAGTGGTAAAGAAATGTTGTACTTGGATAGTGGTTATAGAAACCACATGAGTGGGAACAAATAGATCTTTAACCATATTGATGATTCAATTAAATCAGAGGTGAAGAAGGGAAATAATGAGAAGGTTTTCATCATAGGTAAAGGAAGCATTTATATCTACACCAACCAAGGTGGCAAAAGATAGATTCAATATGTTTACTATGTGATCAGGTTGAAGCACAACCTTATTAGCATCAAGAAGCTTTTCTAAAAGGGGTAAAAGGTTAGGTTTGAGAATGGAGAATGCATCATTTTCAATAGGATTGGATGCAATAGGAAGATTGCAATAGTCAAGATGACAAGCAGTTAGATGTTTTCATTCACAATACAAAGTGAGATCATAGCAACATTAAAAACTATGGTATATAACTCTACTATTTGGCATCTAAGGTATGGGGACTTGATATTTGGAGGGATAAAACTTATTTATAAGAAGCAAATGGTGAGAGGGTGGCCACTTATAGAATAGCCAAACAAGGTGTGTGAAGGATGCATATTGGGGAAGCAACATAGGAGTGTATTTCTCATGGGTAAATTATTGAGAACTATATCTCCTCTCAAGATAATACATTCATATTTGTGTGGTCCAACGAAGACCCCCTCCCTATCCAAAAATATCTAGTTCATAACATTCATTTTTTATTTTAGATAGAAGATATGGGTGTATTTTGTAAAGAATAAATCAAATGCATTTGAGACCTTCAAGCAATTCAAGGCCATGGTGGAGAAGTAAAGTGGTCATTACATCAATATTTTGAAGATGGATAGAGGGGGAGAGTATATCCCTAATGAGTTAATGAACTTTCATGATGATCATGTCATAAAAAAATAATTTATAATTTGGTATAAATTGTAGCAAAATGATGTTGCCAAGAGGAAGAATAGGACCATACAAAAGATGGCAAGGAACATGCTAAAGGCAAAGGGCTTGCCTACTTTTTTTTGGGTTGAGGCCATAACAATAACCATATTATTGTTAAATATTTGTCCAATGAAGAGTGTTAGAGATGTGATCCCTCAAGAAGCATGGAACAGATGGAAGCCAAGTGTTGAACACCTTGGATTGTTTGGTTGTGTAGTATATGCACACACGCCCAAACAAAGAAGGATAAAAAGGTATGTTAAAGGTAAGTAGTGCATATTCATTGGGTGTAGTGATCAATGAAAGGATTATTAGTTATACTATCCTATCACTAAAGAGCTCATAATCAGTCAAGATGTTCAATTTATTGATCATGAAGCTTGGGAAGATAAATAAGAAGAAGAGCATATGCAAACAAGGGCTAATGTACCCTTTATTGAATATTAACTAGTAAGTAGTACATTCATTCATACACCAAGTAGGACCCCTATTTCACAAAGGGATGATTCATCTAATGGTAGTAGTCATCAAGGAGGTTAAGGAGTTATTCATGAGTCAACATCATCCTCCTCCAACTGAAGTTAAAGCCTAACAACGACAAAAATATTACAATAAATCTATGATATGTTAAGATATGAGTAAACTATAGATGAAACTATGAATTATTCTCACTTTTTATTAGCAGACCCTATCTACTTTGAAGAAACAATAAAGGATAACAAGTGGTGTGAGGCAATGGATAAAAAATTGCATGCCATAGAGAGACATCAGAGTTGAGAGTTAGTTGACCTACCAAAAGGAAAAGAGGACATAGGAGTCAAGTGGGTGTACAAGAAAAAACCACTCCTGAAAACAAGATATAGAGGCGTAAGGAAAGACTAGTGGTGAAGGGGTACAAGCAAAGGGTTAGACGTGATTATAATGAAACATTTGTACTTATAGCAAGTCTAGAAGTGGCGAGGAAAATCATAACCATTGGTGATTAACAAAATTATAAGGTGCATCAAATGGATGTCATGTTGACATTCTTAAATGGAGTGTTACAAGAAGAGGTTTATGTGAGATGGCCACCTAGATATGATATTTTCAATGATGATAACATGGTATATAGATTGAAGAAGTCATTGTATGGGCTCGATAAAGCCCCAAAAACATGGTACATCCATATAGACTATTATTTTTTGAGAAATATCTCTAACAAGAGCACAAGTCATCCCACACTCTACATCAAAGTAAGCCAAAGTAATATTTTGAATGTACTTTTATATGTAGATGATGAAAATTTCACCAGAAATACAAATTAGGCAATAGAAGAGTTTAAAATGACTATGAAGAAATAATTTGAAATGACTTATTTGGGCTTATTGAAGTATTTTCTTTGGATAGAAGTCAAGAAAATGGATAGTGTAATATTTATATGCTGATCTAAATATGTAAATGAGACATTTAAGAAGTTTAATATGTTTGACAAAAAGCCAATATCTACACCAAATGAGACAAGCCTAACGTTGTGCAATGACGATTGTAGTAGCAATGCAAACCCCACACATTATAAGACCTTAGTGGGAAGTTTATTACATTTCACTACAACAAGGCTAGACATCATGTATGCAGTCATTCTCATATCTAGATTCATGGAGATGCCAAAAGAGAAACATTAGTAAACGGTTAAGAGTATATTAAGGTACATGAATGAAATAAAAGATTATGGAATTTTATATGCATCAACAGATGTGTTTTAACTTTTTGGCTACATAGATACTAATCTGTTCAGTTGACTTGATGATTGAAAGAGCACTTCAGAGTATGCATTTCATCTGGGGTTAGGAACCATATCTTGAATATCAAAAAAACAAACCATAATATCACTTTCTATAGCTGAAGTAGAGTATATAGTAGCCAATGTAGCTGCATGCCAAGGTATATGTTTGAGAACAATACTTTCAAATTTACATGAGGAGTAGCAAGGAGATTCTATAATTTTTTGTGACAATATATCCTTGATAGAATTATCAAAAGAACCCATATTTCATGGTAGGAGAAAGCAAATTGTAATCAAATATCACTTCATTTGAGAGTTAGCTAAAAATCATGTGATAAAGCTTAGTTTTTATAAGTTAAATTAGTGGGTAGTTGAGATTTTTACTAAGCTATTATCTAAATACACTCTCATGCACTTAAGAGGAATGTTAGGGTTGATTAATAGAATAAAATTAGGCCTACAAATTTTTATGTTAGCTTTGGAATTCTACTGTAGAGCTACATACTCCTGTAGTCTAGTTTGAGACTCCTACAACTGAGCTTTAAAATCTTATAATTTAGCTTTGGACTATTAGAAGACATCTCTTCACTCCATTAGGTTAGCTCCAAACTCTCATAGGGTAGCTTTGGACTTAGTCTATAGTACATATTCATACTTTGTCAGTCCAGCTTCAGACTCTATTGATTCAGATTTAGACTTAGTATATTGCATAGCTTCAGACTCTGTCAATCCAACTATAGAATCCATTAATAGAGATATAAAATTTAGTAACGAAGCTCCAAACATGCATAAAAAATGTGTAGAAGCATTTGGACAGATTAAGAAAGTTATAAGTATATTTTGAAGACTGATCAAAGTTTTGCATACCATGGTAGGAAGGTCAACAATAAGGGGAAGTGTTAAAATATTATTTTATTCACTAAATTCCTTCATACCTCTCCCGATCCACTCAACTATTGTAGCCACCTAATAGAAATTCGTGTAGTGATTCAAATTTGATTTTTTTATCCATTTTAATTATAGGGAAGAAATATGGTGGTAGGTGAGAAGAGCAATTAGAAGGGGACAAAAGGAAAAATACAAACTAAATTTTGATGATAATATAAAAATTAGATGCAACAATAGTGAGGTGTGTGCAGCATATTTTCTTAGCACATCAGTAGCTAAAGGAAAAAAGGGCAAAAGAAGTGCAAAAAAGTGTAGAAAATAGAAACAACCAACATGAGATATTCTCCATAGCAACAACAATCAAGGGAAGTATAAAATAAGAAGCATGGAGGAGAAAATAAATTCAGTAGTAGACTAAAGTGGACAAAGAATATAAAAAAAGAACAAAGAAGGCAATTCAAAATGTTGTTTGTTGACAGCAGTTAGACAACCACCCAATAGCAAGCAAAGAAATTTAAAAGGTTTTTTGTGAAATTTATAAATAGATATAGTTGTGTTTGTAAACGAGTTATTAGGTTCAATATATATGCATTTTTATTGTTTTAGACTATCTCTACCCATTTCGTGTTTCAGTCTTTTGTTTTATTGATATTTTGTTTACATGCTACAAACCTAGGCTTGGACATTATTCTATATTTTCTGCCAACAAGTAATACTACCACTTGTCCACCAATTTCATCATCTTCATCAAGTCCTCTGTTAAGCCTGAGTTCTCCTCCAATGAAGTTAATAACACAAATAGAAATTTATGAAGAAACTATAAGTTATAATCCAATTACGAAAATTGCTTTATTATCTCATACTTATGTAGAACCAAGACCTTTTGAAGATGTAGTAAAGCATGAAGTCTGGCAAAAATACATGGATGAAGAGATCTCTCCTATTGAAAAGAATGGTTCATGGGAGTTAGTATAACCTCCACTAGAAAATGATCTCATTGGAGTAAAGTGAGTCTACAAAACAAAATCTAAAACTGATGGTTTCATTGGAAAACACAAAACAAGATTAGTAGCTAAAAACTTCTTACAACAGCAAAGTATAGATTATAATAAAACCTATTATTTGGTTGCAAGATTTCATAGCATGAGAATTGTCTTGGTAATAGAAACACAATTTAAATGATTAGTCTATCAGTTTGATGTAAATTTTTTTTTAATAGATTCATAAATGAATTAATATCTGTAGAACAACCATCAACGTATAAAATCATAAGTTATGAACAATAAGTTTATAAATTAAAGAATACACTTTATGAACTCAAGCAAGCACCAAAACCCTGATATAATAGAATACAAACTATTTATAAGTTCACGAAAGTACTTTAGAGACTCAAACAATAACAAAGGCCCCGATGTTGGAGAATAGATGGATATTTTAAGACAAATGATCTTAATTAAGATGAGTGAAATTGAACCCACACTATATGTCAAATCTAGATGTAGTGATGATTTACATATCGTATCCTTATATATTGATAATTTGATTTACAGCGGCACTAGCAAAGCGTTAATAAATGAATAAGAAATTGTCATTTAAAACGAACTTGAAATGACAGATTTGCGTTTAATGCCTTATTTTCTTGGCTTCTAAGGAGTTAGACAGTTGAATGATCGCATTTTTACCTGACAAGAAAAGTATGCAGTTAATTTACTCGATATGTTTTGGTAGTCTTATGTATTTTGCTACCAGTACACCCGACTTCATTGCAAGTTCCGAGATTCATTTCATCGCAGTAAAAAGAATACTTAGATATGTGCGTGGTACAAGCAACTTGGCATACTCTATTTACCATCTGATAACATTGAACCGGTTGGATATAGAGGCAATGATTGGGCAGGATCCATTGATGATAGAAAAAGGACTTCAAGAAATGTATTCAGATTCGGATCAGATATAATTTCTTGGTCCTCAAAAAAAAGCAATTAATTATTTTCTGTCATCAGTAGACGCTGAATATATTGGAGCAACTAGAGGTACATGTCAAGCGATTTGGTTGAAAAGTTTTTTTTAGCAGATTTGAAGGATGAACAAAATTTAGCAACAACTATTTATCGTGACAATATGTCCACATTTGACATAGCAAAGAATCTAGTCTTCCACAATCGTACTAAGCATATTGATATCAGACATCACTTTTCTTGTGGTAGGAGGACAGATTTAGCTGAAGTTTTTCAAAATTAATAATTATAGTCATTCCATAAATTTCTTGAGTTTCTATTTTTTACTTCCCTTGAAAATTCTAGAGGAATCTCCATATTCTTCTCCATAGCCTTATCCCAGATTGTTCTCTACAGCCATGCTCTGTTATTGAGGCTTCTTCACAGCGATACTTTCTTTCAGAATATTCGTGTCTTGGCCATTAATAGATAGGTATTGTAATCAACCAAAGATGGAATAAAAATAAAGTGATTGTTACACAAGCACTTTGCTTTATTGCAGTAGTAATTAATTATTTTCTTCCTGTTATGTGTTTGCTCTGAAAACCAATATCAATAACAATTTGTACTATTCAAGCACATTAAAAATAAATTGGGAGACATATTATATTAAGTGATACTTTTTCAGAAGACGTAGAGATTTTTTTTATAAAAAAGGTAGAAAAAGTGAAGTTAGTTTCCACGAACCATAAGTAAGGCTTTCAAACTGCTTAAAATTCTAATGGTGAATGTGTTTATTAGGGTTTGCAGTAGCCGAAGGAGGTGAATATACATGTCGAAGATTACAAAATGATAAAGCAACAAAGGAAATGTTTCCATCTTTGTTTCCCGTCTCCATTGACCTCAAATCCTTTCTAATCCACTTTTGAAAAACATCAGCATATACATTTAATCTCGCAAGACCTGCCGGCAAATGACGACTTTATCATCACTAAATTTCTCTATAATAAATATTTGTGCAAAATATCCAGTTTAAATTTAAAATTAAGGAAAGAAAATTCAATCTCTTAAATTAAAATATGTGAAAACAAATTATATCCTCATGTATTTAACAACAGATCTTACATGTATAAGCCTGTCATGCAATCTTAAAGACGAAACAAACATGATCATCATGGCAACAAGAAATACCTATTGGAGCAGTGTTTTCTGCCGTAAATATAACGAGAATTAATAAGAATCATTTCAGCATTATTCCATCCATAATCTCTTCTTAAAAAAACAATCAATAGAAACTGCACCCTCCTACCAAATATATTAGGAAGAGTAAGAACAAGAAATCATTCTAAACTAGCTCGTGCTTTGAAATTCGGAACGTATGTATCCTTGTCAGACCAGAATACGCGTTAATGTTGTCTATGGAAAATGCATCCTATTACCTAATTTATTTATGAGATCGAAGAATACAATCTATAGAAAACGCATAAGAAAAAAAGGCATTCTGACGCGACACCTAGGTGTTCTGGTCAGACCACAATACGCGTTATTCTTCTCTAGAGGCAATTTGGTCCCTCATATTGATTTCAATTGACTTCAACAATTTAATGTATCACACATACAATTATATAAATCATGTCATAGCGAACTATATAAATTATGTCACGGAGATAAATCACTTAATGTCTAATCATTGCAGTACAATACAAACACCGGTGTCTCTTTATTAGTCTAACTTATACAAACCAACAATTGTCCAAAGGTGTAAACTAGCACATACACTTGTTGCAAAGGTGCAAGTTATGTTAGGTGGGGTGTTATTTGATATATTGGTGAAGAGGGGCTTTGTAAATTGTAATTGTGTACAATCGATGGTTATACTTCACTCAAAATTTATGACTACTAACATCATTTAATTTATCCACAAAATATTAAATAACTATAAAATTAATGTTTTTGGTAGAGGTGATGGTAATAAAAAAGGTGGCATGAATATGTAATGGAAAATGCAACAAATCTATAAATCAATCCTAGCTCATAGAAGATAAATCCTACTTACTTTTTCAATTGTGGATATATTAAAGATTCAGGGTCATGACCAAAATGGATCTGTTAGACCTAACTAAGGAATCTCTTGTCACATTAAATTCACTAAATTAATAACAAGTAAAGAAAAATCTAATCTAATATTCACCAAAGCTTATGGCACAAAGTGGGGGTAATAAACATGAAAATTAAACATGCATAGAAGATATATACTAATGTCAATGTTTACAAAATCTTAATGTATGGGAATGAAGTATAAATATATATCTATCTAATCTTACAAAGGATGAAGAAAGTTAGAAATACTTATATTTGAAGAGCAAACCATCGAGCCTGAATCTCTTCCTTGGCCAAGGTGCTTCACAAGAGGTTGTTTTTGTATATAAGGATGACAAGTATAAATTAAATCTAGGTTACACAACCTATTAATTCATTCAAAAGACTTATCGACAAGATAAAATCCACATCTCCAATGAAAGTATAAAACCCTAAGCAATGCTCCTCAATTAGAATGATGGATAAGCAAATACATAATATATATTTCTTCTTCTTCTATTCTCTTCGAAATGATGAAATGAATGTGTTTATATAGGTGGATCTAAGCCTAGTCCTTTCAAAAAAATTAGGCCGACAAGGTTGACCTAATCAACCTTGTAATGTTAATGACAAAAACAAATTAGGTCTCAGTTTAGGTTGTCTAGGGACCAACCTAGACCGTAAATAAGTTTTATTAACTACAGTATAACGTCAATGGGGCCTATAGTGTAACATAAACCATCAAAAACTAGTAGGCTAGGGAAGGGCTAATGAAGGCCAAAAATGTTTGGAGGAGGCTTAAAAATAGGAGACAAAGCTTAGAGAAATGTTTTTGGGAGATGGCTATGTAGATAGAAAGTGATAGTAATGGACAAAAATCCTATGAAAAATCAATGGTTTGCCCATCCCTTTCCTGTTCCACCCCTTAAAGTGTACAATCAAAAATATTGAGACTTGACGGGTTCCTAAAAAATAGATAACATTAGTAATTGATAAATTTTGAAACTATTATGTGTATACAGATGCCCTATTTCAAACTCATTATGTGTGACATATAGGTGAAACACAAGATGGTGCTTTAGGAAAAAAACATAACAACACACAATGTTGAAGCTAAATAAAGTAAAGTAAGGAGAAAATAAGATAAGTAAATTGATACAATTGAAAAATACACGACTTTACTTACCTTAGTGTTGTAGATAAAGGATATGCAATAAAATATGAAGGTGTCCAATGCAAATAATATTAAGCAAACCTGTAGAGGTTCACGAAAAAGATAGAAAAAATTATAATTTTGCAACATAAACATATCTTATGTGGAAATATTCTCTATGATGTCATGATTTTATAACATTTTATGGTTTGAAAAAAAGAGATAGTAGAGACAAAGATATGATCAAAATAATAAATTTCACTGTAAATATTTAAAAGGTAAATAATCTTAAATAGTAAATATAAATAGGATTAAAAATAATTAATTTTTCATTTTATTATTCAGAGAAAATAGAGCTCTAAGAAACCTAGTTAGAGTCTAGAGAGCCATCATGGTGAAGATATGATAGTTGGGATGGGGATGATGCATAGCAGTCCTACCGAGTGCAGCACATGTAAGTAATTGAAAATTGTAAAATTTTGAATATTTTGATTTGAAATTGAGCTAAATAGATTAAATTGACTAGTAGGCAAAATTTAGGTGTGAGAATGAACCCTAATAAAATTTTAGGTACATTAGGGGTAAAATGGGGTATTGGGTAGGAAAGAGTCAGACTATTAAATGCCCAAGACATTTATTTTAAATGATCAAAACTTTTCCACTATGGATGAAAAGAGTCGACTTAGTGGACTTAGTCTGTAAGGTAAAGGAGAACAAAAAGGTCTATTATGTAGTAGTGGGCCAATTTATTTTTCTAAGAGGGGGGTGACTGCGTAGCAGTGCGTTAACTTAGTTTTTTTAAAATGGACAATATTAGGGTCGATATGTAATGCAATGATAAAAGGGGGTTGATTAAATATTTGATAAACTAATTTAGTAGGAATATCACATGGCTAATTTAGTATCCCAAATGAAGCATATGACTGATTTAGTATTGAATAGGCCAATTTTATATAAGATGGAAAAATAATAAATTAAACAAGCTAAGTTTTATGAAATTTAAAGAATGTATTTTGATTATTAATGACATGGAGATCTGATATGTCCTTTGTTGTTTGATGTTTTGTAGAGACATGAGAGGTATTAGTGATTGATCGATACATCGTGGCTATCAGATCTGTTGGAGAAGTTGATAGATGTGGATAGAGCACAACTAGTTGTATTAGGATTGAGAGGTATTATGGAGATGAGGTGCATCTCATTGAGTGTTGATGTCATTGTAATGTTCTTTGGAACATGGAATCGATTAACCAACACTTTTTGATCAGTGGTGGATGGGGATACTATAAAGGTTGCTATCGCACTAGACTATGTCCACATATTGATTGGACTACTAATAGATTGGATACCATTGATCATAGAGACACCAGGTGATCTTGAGGAGAGACAAACATTATCTAGGTAGCCCATGTGCTCAGATAGGATATATCAAGGTTTATGGGCTATTCTTTTTTATGTCTATATCATATAGATTATGAACATCAATAAGGCCATGATCAAGCTTCTAACAACATGCATTTCGTATCACAAGTTGGATGGCAAGTTACCATTATATATGATAGCTTTGTGCTAGTCCATTTTAGATCATGAGGTGCTACATTATTTTGGGTGTATCATATGGGTCCATCGCATGCATGATTTATATGGGATGCTATCTAGAGGGTAGAAGACCATGGGACTGATGGTGTTGTCGATTATTTGGAAATATAATATTTTCCTTATATGTTGACCAACCGAGTTTCTCCATGTGGTTGATGATAGGTTACCTTGGGTGACTAGATGGTGGGAGGAAAAGGTATCATAGGATGTGCCTCATTTGTCAGCTTTATAGATGATCACACAAATGGAGATTATGTGGAAGACGTACATAAAAATTGCTACTATTTAGCCTCCTTAGGTGACTATGGTGACAAGGATGTCTTGGGTGTGTATCACAAGAAACTATACCTAGTCGGTAGAGCCACAGTCAATGGCACACTTGCCAAGGCAATTTGGACTATTGCATCTAATGGATCCTCTATTAAGCCCTTCTTTTTGGGCATGACATGCTAGATAGCTAAAAGGGAAAGGAGGAGGAGGAACACCAGTTGAAATACTGGAGATCAGGCTAGAGCATGTGAGACCATGGACTGGATGAGCATGACAACAAGCAGCTAGAGGAGGAAATGATATGGATGTGGATGCAGGGGTGCATCAAGTACAATAAAATTTTCCATTGGCCTTAAATCTACATTATTTTTATATAAATGGGATTCTTATAAAATTTTGACGGAACTTTATAAAAAATATATTTATTCTCACATACCTGATTGTTCAATATTCATACTCTCAATTTTTTCACACAACATCATTGGAGATTATCGTATTCAAAACAATACTATGAAGATTAAATATTTCTCTCACTACATTTTGCCTTTCTCAAATTCATTCAATAGTATTGATAGGAGGGGAATTAAAGGATCCAGTACATTCAACCTTAGATTATGGATCCTTCATCCTTCACAAGTATCACAAAAAGTATTAGTGTTTGAATTTCTATTGGTATTCTCTACACATCACTTATTGGGGTTGGATATGGAGTCACTTATATTATCTAAATAATTTATGTTTTCTTTTATCTTACACATTTGTATTTTTAATAATTTAATTAAAAATTAAAATTAATTTCAATAATTAATTTTAATTTATTAAATTAAATTTTAAACCGTATCTAAATTGTGTTAAAATAAATCAGATCCCTAATGTTAACATCCATCAACGCACCTAATAACATTAATCATATTTTATACATGATATAATGACTATCATGCGTGTTTCAGTGAACATTATTTCGAAGCTACTAGAACCTATCAAGGTACCTCAATATAGATTTTGACATGCCTAGTTTGACCCCACTAATTCCAACCTATTGTTTATATTTTCTTGCAGTTTCATTGTATTTTCGTTTGCTTATACCACACTTCATGTTTTTCTAGAAATATGTGGCCTATCTTTTATCGAGTCTCTACCTTTTTAAAAAAATCCATGAATCAGTAACTGTTGAACACACTATTCAGGCTTGTTTTTAGCATATTTATGTCACTTTACTTGATATTTTTATATTTTATAACCTTATCTATATATTACCTACATAGTTTATCTTTTATGTACTCTTGGATGTGTTTGTATATCCTAGTTGTCTCAAATTAACCATTAGGAAGGATATTCCAACCATCTTCACAGTGAGGAACTTAAGATTAATACGGGTGATATAACACATACATTAGAACAACATAGAAACCAAATAATGCAACCCGAGATCGATCCTAAATGAATTGGTCCTTAGGAACAAGAATCCCCTCACTCTCCATGAGAGTGGGATTTTTTTTTAGGAAACAAATATTTATGATTATCTTCACCCATATTATCCTGACTCACTATATAGTGAACGAGCCAAGTCTCTATAGCTTGAATTTTCTACATTGTCTCCGTCCCATGGATGATATCAATCAAATGAAGAGAGAAAAATTAAATATATACATATGATTATGGATAATTATTGTAGAGTTGTCTGGTATGATGATTGAGATTATCAAGGTCGTATAGGCCATCAATATTGTGATCCAGTAATTGATTTAGAACACATTGACGTTAGATTTATTCTACCTCACATTGATTATAAGTGACACTCCATAGAATTCAATGTTCTCCCTTTCCAGCATAATAACCCTTCGTTTCCACCAAAGGAATCATGCAGGCCATTTTATTAAAGGGACCATATAGTATCCATCTCTGGAAATAGGAAATCACTAACCTATATTTGTAAACATTTTATTCAAAAATAAAATAAATAGATTATTTGCAACATCTATCTCGTGCACTAAAACGCAGGTCACGACTCTCATCTTGCTTGTCTAACACCTCTAATACCTACTTTTTCATATTCGATTCTATCAAATATGGTTGTGATTTCAAACAATTGTATGAGGATCATTGGGATTCTAATCAGGTTAATCATCACAATTTTATTGAACATTTACCCACAAACGAGCACCATATCGTATGAATCATCCCCCATGTGATCATCCTCGAGATGAGCTTTAACTAAGATACCATTTCATGATAGCTACCATCAAAACTATGTTTTACAAAGATCTCATAGATAATTTATGATTAATTCAATACGTGGAATGTTAGTTTCATAGGTTCTCCCCTATGGATCCACCACATGGGACACCTTCCAATATTGATGAGTACTTGGAGCCTGCCATCATAGAAAATACAATTACTCATTATAAGGGAGTAGATTTAGAAGAAAATAAAGGTACGTTAGAGATACCCATAATGCTAAGGGGTTATTGAATGTGACATCCTTATTGAGAGGGGTATCAAAAATTGAATATCAAGGGGTAAAAAAATTTGGGGTATTCCTTAATACCTTGGTGTGAAATAAATTTATTAAATGAATACACCATGCCATAACTATCATTTATTTAGATATACTTACCATATTATAGAAAAAAGAGATCTTTCAACAAAAATATTTACACTTATCATTGATAGCATAAATAAAATACTTCAATATTTTAAATATTAGTATATGTTCATTATAATTCTATAAATAATGTGATGGTAGTATTATTTTTTTAGTGGTTAGCTTATTAAATTGATATTTTTTTAAATAAAATATATAAAAATCCTTTTAATATTAAAAATATTTTAAATTTAAAAGGATTTTAAACAAAAAATAAATAATAAAATCAAAAGGGCTTTAATATAATTTGTGAGGATAATGGTTGTTTATATCTATCCATCAATGTAAAAATCACTCTAGATTTTTAATATAAAGAGATAATCGATTAAAGTCAAAATAGTGCCTTAGATAATTTTAAAATATTGGATACTCTTTATTCATGGCTGTTTATACAGAAGAATTAATTGATTTAGATGTATGCTTCATTAGCATTGTAACTTTACTATATGTTTAGTTTTTAAATATGAAAAAAAATGTTGAAATTCTATATATTTTAATGATTTCATGTAATGCAATGTAGCAACAACAACAACAAGATTGATATAGAAAACAAAAGAGATAAAAAAAGATCAGAGTTACAATTATTTTTTGTATACCGATAAATTATTATCGTTCATGATTAACTCAAAATTTAATAATGTGTTGTATAACATTTGATAGGGCATTTTTTTATTAGGGAACATTTTATAGGTCAAGAAAAATTATAAGGAATTTCTTGAAATAGTAATACATGTAATCGTTGTTAATGATATGAGTTTCATATCATATAATCATTGCAATCATTACAACACATTAATGTCGTATTTTATCAAAAAAAATTATTCATGTGTTTATGTTACAAAATATTAAAACTAAAATTACATAGTTTGCACCTAAAACCATGATATAAATGCATAAAAAATGTGATAGCATAGTTAAAACACATGAACACTTTCCAAAAATTACTCAATAAATAATGGTGACATGGATTGGAATGATTTCCTGAGAAAAAATATTTTGTTTCTTAAGGTTTAAAAGCCTAGCTAATTAATTGTATAAAAATAAATACTTTTAAAATAAATACTATACTATTTTTTTAATATATAATTTATAAATTACTTCTACCAAATAAATTTTTTGAGTAAGAAGTGTCTAAATTTGAAGGTATCAATGGAATATATAAAATCAAATAGTTCACTTAGAAGGATAATAATATGTACATTATTAATACGTCTTACCATATTAACCTTAAATGAATGTAATATATTTTATTTTTAAAGATGTAAATAAGATAGAATCATTAATTCATAGTTTAAAGTTAAATAAAACTATTGTGAGGGATGTGAATTTGTTAACAACATACAACTAAACTAGTTATGATGCTAAACTATTCTCAGCATATATGGATTATACAAGAAGATTTTCATTTATTAGGATAGAATAAAATTCATAAAATATAGGATCTAGTGATAGACTATCTATATATTTTAACAAATCTACTATCTTAGTGAAAAATTATATACACAATTATAATATTGATAAAATTTGTTATGAAAGCATGAAGCGTGGTAGATTAGGTGGGTTGAGGAGGGGAGAAAGAAAAGTGAGGTGAAACATTCAAGTGGCACCTTCTAAGATATATTTTTTTCCATGCAAATTCATAAGTGAGACATTTCCTTTTATTATTTTTTCCTATGAAGATCAAAGGAATGTCTAGAGGAGTCCTGCCAGGAAAAGGAGGACCAAGAAGAACTGAAAACAATTCTCCAAAATATGTTAGCCTTCATTCTTTGAGGGTATGTAAATCACTTTGAAGTTTAATAGGCTAACCTTTTAAATTTATTTTGCGGATCTGCATCTATGCATACAAGTATAATTCTAGAGAAGCAATATATATGTAACTATATTTATTTAAAATCAATCGAGATATGTTTTGAGGTGTCTACAAGAAATTGCACAGTACATCAATCCAAAACAAATTGGATTCCATTCAGCAAAAGTGTGTGACATTCCACACAAGTAAACATACCTTTGGCAAGCCCAACAATGGTGCCATTCTCAAAAACATAGAATAGGATGAAAATCCACTACAATTTTAAATTTTCTAAAGCACGGAGACCAGATCACTGAAAAATATTGTAAGCACATCCAACACATCATTCAAAGGGAGGAAAAGGCCAGCTGTATATTAGTGAATTTGACTAGATCACTGAAAAAAATTGCAAACACATCCAACATATTGCGCTCATAAACTACAGGTCACAATAAGCAAGTCACGCCATCAACTCACATAGGCATAATCATATCGTTTATTACTAAGTTGACTATGTTTTCATTAAAAAAATTAGGGAATTAGTTTTTTTATTTTTTATATTTATAAATTGTTATTGAAATTATTTTATTTTTATAAAAAAATATTAATTAAATTTTAATCATTGCCATATAACTAGATGGAATCAAATTTATTTTATATTTCAAAAATTGTAGTGATTCATAAACATAAAATTTGTCAATATGTCTGTGATAGCATTATAAACTACTACTTGAATTGATTTTCATACAATTCTCACAATTTTAGAAATTTGACTATTTTACCAAATATATGTCTATAATCAAATTAATTTCGTATCTAAAGTTTCAATTGATTTTAATTTTTTTTAATTTGAAAAGTAATCTAAAATACTAGTGAGAAAAACCAATTTAAATTATTTTATCATAATTATTATAGTACTCCAAAATAAATTATTTTTCATGATTTAAATTACTATATAAAAAAATTGATTTAAATTAACTAAATCATATTCAAATGAAAAATATCCAAAACTAAAAATTGGCTCCTAGATTTAAAGATGGGCACTAAATGAAAGTATTTATTATTTTCTATTTGAAATGTGGTATTTATACAACCATCATTCCCATAATATGTGTATCATATGTGGGAAGACAACCCATGAACTAAAGGAATCCTTGTATAATACATTCTCACATGCCTCGTCCCGCAACAAGAAGCCAACACCACAACAATTGCCATCATGACTTAAGGAAAAGCCATAATTCACGTCTTTTAAAGAAGAAGCCTTCTAAAAAAAAATATAAAAGAGATAATATTTATGATGAAAATAATAAATTAGATGAAGAGTTTGTTGATGGTACATATACTAGTGACTTGTGTTTTAGTTGTATCCTTTGTAAATAACAGAGCCCATTTTGATAGTAGTATATATCCATCAGTTGGTTTATTGGATATGTTGCACACTGATCTCTTCACTTAGTGTCATTGGATATAAATATTTTCAGCGCTTTGTTGATGATTACTAATGACAGATGTGACTTTAGTGCTTAAAGACCAAGGAATAAATTATTCAAGTATTTAAAGAGTTCATATATATATATATATATATATATATATTTTAGAGAGCAACAATCTTGTCATCACACGCATATCCTATGCTTAGATTGAAATAGGAACACACTAGCAATGAATAGCCCACATTGAAATTCTAACATAAAGTAAAGCATGTCAAAATCTCCACATAAAATTTATTAAAAAATATTTAAAAGGAATCTATATCCAATGTGGTTTAAAATTTTATTGTTTTTAATGTATGTTAATATCCAAAAATTCGACCAAATATAGTAGTGTGAATTTTTAATGCATTGAGATGCCATTAGAGAAAAAGTTATGGTAAAAGTAACTCCTAAATTTAAAGGTTCACACTGTCATCTAAGTGTCATTTTAGGAATATAAATAAATAATTCAATTGAATGTTCAACTTTTTTTAATTTACATTTTTTATTTGGCATGTCGAAATGGAGAAAAAACTAAAATTTGAATATATTTAAAATAACAAATTTTAAATACGTATATTAAAAAAACTTCTTATCTAATATTTCAAGATAATTTGAATATATTATATATTAATATATTAATTGTTGAAATGACAACATATCATAATATAATTTATTATTATAAAATAAAAATTCAACAATTAATAAATAATATTATACCAACTAAATACAAAGTCAAATATGAAACATCATATATTCAAAATGTATGACACTTTCTCAATCCTCTTTTCTAAGTCAATTAAATCAACGAAGTCTACAACACTGCGTCTATGTAAAATGTTTGAAATGATAAATTCATTTTGAATTTTACGGCCTACTTACACCTCCCTTGACCGACGATAAATTTTCGAAAGTATTTTATTTACATGAGAAGAATTCAAAGCGCGTTATATGAATTTCAAAGGACGCGGAAGCCCAATTTGACACGTTGGTCGATCTAATGATAAATAGATCAACCCTTCGTTGAGGCCACACTTTTGCTGCAGTGATGGGTGGGAGATACATTATATGCTGTTGTTTAATTATATTCGTTATAATTTCCGGAAGCCCAACTGCAACAGGTTTTTCCAACAAAATTTCAATCTCTAATATGACCGTATTTTTCTTGTTCATATGGAATTCTCTGGGTTAGAATTATTTTTGGTGGACAGAATTATATTGATAATGAAGTGACTGTTTTGTTTACAGGAGCAGGTGCAACATTAAAATCATATGAGCGTAAGGGGAATGTTTTACCAAATCCAAACATGAGCAATAAGTTTTTGAGGTGGTGGAAATGGAAAGGAGGAGGGAGTAGAAGTGATAAACTGCTTGGTGGAAACAGGAGGTCCTTACAACGGGTTGGATATTCCCCTCCCTCGCCTATACCAAATGGGAATCAAAACCCTGGAATTGGTCATCGTTAGTATCAATTCTTTCTTCAGAAACATGTTTGAGTTTACTGTTGACCAGACAGTATTTCTGGTTCATTCACCATTAAAATATATGTCTAAAAGATCTTATCGAAAAGATGTAGATGTGGTATTTGAAAGCTATGTTCTTTTATATTAATGAAGATGTTCATTCTTACTTATTGGGGTTCAAATTCAAGTGCCTTCTTTCCTTATACTTCCATAAGAAGGATATTTTCCTTGCAGTACTTACGTAATTACAACCATTAAGAGGTAGGAGATGCTCGTATACATGAGAAAAAGATCTTAAGAAATTATAACATACAATATACAATAGAAAAAGATCTCAAGAAATTATAACATACAATATACACGAGAAAAAAGATCATAAATAAATAATAACCATTGGAATTGATTTAGCCTAGACATGATTTAAGTATATACTCATAATCATATTAATATGTGTTTATTATTTATGTATTAAATTGTGTTTATTATTTAACACCATACACAATAAAGATAGACTTCTCATATTGTGTGAATTTTTTTTTTTAAAGAATATTTTTTTTTATTGGAACTCATCAATATATTTAATATTTAATATTGAATATATATATAGATGGTTTTTTAGACAAGGCGGCTTAGTTTTTTATAATATGAATATTAAGGAAATATGGGGCTTGCCCCAAGGTAAAAAAGGATCTGACTTAATAAACGTCTCCAAACAGGAATTAAGCTATCAATCCGGCAAACAAGAATGATGACCAAAGAACAAAGGAAAAAAGCAATCAATATGAAAGCCACAACCGAAATAAGAAACCTCAAATCAGAAGTCTAGGGGTGCCGTAAGGGAGTTCCTCTTGGGAGATTCAGAACAGTCTAGGTGTGCGGTAAGGGAGTTCCTCGTGGGAGATCCAGGATTGCAAGATGTAAGCATCACTGGAAAGAAAGATCTGTCTCAGCCTGTTGAAACACTAATAAATGCTGAAACCTATGTCAAACGATCTAAAAAGAGATTGTAAATTCTCCTAAGAAGTACCCTAGAGTTATAAATTGTATTGCCAAGAATATGAGTTCAAACAACACAACAATCCTATGATCGGAACAACACCCTTAGCAATCTTGGATTAGTGTTAACAAGCATCTTGATTCCTACTTGGACATATTCTCTTCAAGAGAGAGAGACATTACGACCACAAATGATATTCCCGCAAAAAATAAGTAATTGGCTAGAGGAACCCAATTCAACAACAGCTTTGAAATCACTAAATAAAATAGTGCACGAATGAATGATGGAAGCACCACCTGGAAGAAAGTTTTAATTCATTGTCATGAATCCACCATCTTAGAGGATTCGATGTAGATGGAGGTTTTGAAAACACATCAGTTTCTCACTAGAAGCTTGTGAAACAAGAAAAATTGCCAAATTCCACAAGGCATTAGTTTGGAAATTGACTGCGAGTTAAATATTTATTAATTAAGTCCTTTCAATCTTGACATGGATACTAATTTTCACACAACCAATCTTCGTTTGGATGAAGGTTAGGAGACCCAAATTTAGTTAGGAAATTTGTTGGAGAGTTGGTTTTACGATAATTATGAGAGAATGAAATATTTAGAAAAGAAGATATGATACAGAGGATATCCTGAATAATTGAATTGAAGCCACTACTGAGCAGTTTTTGAGCCAATAACGATTCTTAAACTTCTGAGAAGAGCTTGAGCTTGAGCTGAATTGTTTAAAATCCATGTGATGTTAAAAATGTAAGTGGATAGTATTTGTCCAAGATTATTTCTGAAGATACCTCCACTCAAAGAGAGACTTGGGTTACCTACGGATGCTCCATTATAATTTATTTTAACAAACTTCTTTATTTTGGGTTTACAGAAATCCATCAACTTCCTTCTGCTTTTCAAGGAAGGTTGAAGTTCTTTCCGAACAATCCCCAGTTTAAGAAAATATGGAAATCCTTTCCAGCTTTATTTTTTTAAGGAGGCAAGACTTTTTCCTTGGAAACCTCTTCAAGAAGCTCGTCTATTTTAAAAGTGAAGATGTATCCACCAAGAGACAAGTTTAAAAATATTATGCGCGCTCTCTCTCTCTCTCTCTCATGATCAAAGATGAATCCATTGCCTTGATGCATATGACTTAATCCATGACTCCTCTACCTAATTAATCAGTAGTTTTTGAATAGAACGACTAGTTACACAAAATATGTTCATTTTATGAAAGAACTAAGACCAAATTCGCCAAACAAAGTTACAATTTAGAGGACATGGTTCAAGGTTTCATAATTTTACTTTAAAGGGACCCCTAAAAAGGAATCCTTTGAATTGTATCCCGAAACAAATATTTTTTCATTATCGTAATCCACATATTTGTGTTAGGCTTAGGAAACCCCTAAGGAATCCAAAACATTTGTCCTGGCCATATTGGGGGATTAATATAAGAGATTAAATTATTAAAGCCTTGTTTCACATAAAACATTATCAAAAGGATATCTAATCCGTTTGATGACATCAATTTAATACAAGCTGCATATATAGTGAGAGTTCAGGAAGTT